>PVKP010045803.1:0-15939 GCA_004027715.1 Plecturocebus donacophilus | reverse complement strand
AAAAAAAAAAAAAAAAATCATTTTCTACCTTGAATCCTAGTTTATTGTGACTACAGCTTGTAAAATTTCAGGATATGGCTGAATTAAACTCTTGGTCCTGCACTCAAATAGCTCTTTGAATTGCAATTTATTATCCTTTCATTCCACCGTGAAATCTATATCATGGCACATAATAATAGACTTTATTATTTTAATTTACCAAATACCTATTTACCTTTCATAGATTATTTCATTTAGCCTTCATAATATCTGTTGCTGTCATTGCCTCACATTCAGTAGGGTGACTTTCAATACCATTCTGTTATTTTGATCAATTTGTATAATATATTCTTTCCTCAGTGTTTGATAAAGCTGTGTGGGCTTGCTTGTTTCTTGAGACGGAGTCTCGCTGTGTCACTCAGGCTGGAGTCAGTGGTGCGATCTCAGCTCACCGCATCCTCCACCTCCCAGGTTCAAGCGATTCTCCTGCCTCAGTCTCCCGAGTGGCTAGGATTACAGGCACACACCACCATGCCCGACTAATTTTTGTATTTTTAGTAGAGACAGGGTTTTGCCATGTTGGCTAGGCTGGTGTTGAACTCCTGACCTCAAGGGGTCCACCCAGCTCGGTCTCCCAAAGTGCTGGGATACAGGCATGAGCTACCGCACCCAGCCTTGGTGCTACTTTTAAGGATATGTATATCTGATTTTTTTCTGTTTTTCTTATAGTTATTCTTTATTCAGGTATTCTACTTTTCTGGGATCAACTTTGGTAATTTGTATGGAAAAGTCAGCATTTTGTCTGCATTTGCAAATATATATCACAAATACACATCATTTTAATATATTCTGTATCTGATATAACATATGCTTTTTCAGTATTAAGCTTACAGAAGGATTAACTCTAATTTTCTTTTCAGAGAGCAGCCTTTGGTTTTATAAATCCCGTTTGGTGGAATAGGAAGGTATGATCTGTTTCATTGACGATGCTTTCATCTTAATTTATTCCTTCTAATTTCCACAAGTTTTTGTTGTGTTCCTTTACTGGCTTTTGAGTTACAAACTTACTTCTCTGTCTGCCCCCCAGTGGCACAATCTCAACACACTGTAAGCTCTGGAACTGTGGGCATGCATCACCACATCCAGCTAATTCTTGTATCTGTTGCAGACACAGGGTCCTGCCGTGTTGTCCAGGCTGGTCTCCAGCTCCTGAGGCAGCAACTGGAAGGCCAAGGCAATCTGCCCACCATTATTTTCTCTTAAATGCGTTTTAAGGCTACGAATTTTCTCCTGATGGCTTCACATAGGTTTTAATATTATTTGCCATGGAACAGATTTCACAGTGGAATGACAGATGATTGGGAGAAGAAATGGCAATTCAATGAGGTATTTAAATATAGAGCTAAGATTTGAATTCTAGCTTATCCAGATCAAAGCTTGTGAAATCTCAGGGTATGGTTGAACTATAGTGTTCTTATTGTTTCTAAAGAGTGTATAATTTTTATTCTGATATCCTCTTTAACCCATGTGCTTTTTCCTAAGAGTACAAATTGAGAGCATTTTTTTTTTATTGTTTTATAATCGGTTAACTATGCCCTGGTCCCTATATAGTTTCAGCTTTTCAACACTTGTTGAGACTTAATTTGCCATCTCACTTGTGGTGAATTTTTTGTCAATATTCCATATGAATTTGAAAATAATGTAACTTTTTTATTTTGAATATAAGATGGTATAGGCATAATTATGATTAATCTTATTAACTATGTTCTTTAAATTATCCATAACCTCAGTAAGTTTCAGTCAGCTGGATCTGTCAGTTCCTAAGAAAGGGGTATTAGACTCATCACTGTGATTGTTGACTTATAACATTGCTCAGTAATATTGCTCAAGCAGTCCTCTTTCTTCAGCCTAAGTAGCTGGGACTCCAGGTGCGTGCAACCATGCCCGGCTAATATTTTTACTTTTTGTAGAGACAGGGGTCTTCCTTTGTTGCCAGGCTGATCTCAAACTCCTAGCTTCAAGTGATCCTCCTGCCTCCGCCTCCCAAAGTGCCAGGATTGCAGGTGTGACACATCAGTAAGCCCACATTTTTCTAACTTCTACAGTAATAATATCTACATCCTATTTATTTATAACATAAATCTTAGTTTGATTTACTTCTCTTCACTCGTGCCCTCCCTACCTCCCTTCTATATCACCTGGAATTTGAATTCCCGGTTTTCTTTTTCACTTTTTAGAATTAAATCCACTTTGTTTAGAGTATCCCTTACCAAATACATGACCACCCTTGCTTCTGTTGTCACGCATGTTCCCTTATGATCTTTTTTTAGTTCTTGCTGGAATACAATTCTAATAATTATTTCAGAGAGTCTGAAAAGTCACTCACACTAAAATGATAGTTTGATTGAATTCAAAATTCTTTTCCCTAGATTTTAAAAAATAATGTTTCATGTCTTCTTATATCCAGTGAAGACCAAATGAGAAATTGGATGTAAATTTGACTTCCATTTCTTCATAAACATTTTCTCTAAATGTGTTTACAAATGTCTTTGTTCCCACATTTTGTCACTGTGAATCTACTGAGTTTCTTCTCATCCAATATGCTCAGAATTTAATAGGACCTTGCAGTCTAAGGATGGATGTATGCATATGGATTCTGTGAAATATCCTCCATTTATTCCTTTATTTCCTCATGACTGTGGTTGTATACTACACATTAGCAAAGATTACTATTCAAATGATGTCCTCTGAAATTGTGCAGTGCACAATTAGCAACTCTGATTTGGTAGATCTGTATTTTCTTACATGTTCTCAATTCCCCCTCTTCTCTAACTCCTCATTCTATTAGATGAGTTTGGAACATCTGGATCTATTTTTCATATCATTTAGCTTTTCTTTCATCTCTGCATGCATCTTTTTATATGGCTTTGTGGAGGAATTTCTGGCTTATCTTGATCATCGTGAGTAGGGAGAAACTCAAACTGTGTTTCCTGTGCTTTCACATCACAACAATCAACACAGGAGACCGTGACCAAAGGTGTCAGGGATGGAGGGGAGATGGAGGGGAGTGTCTCCACACAGCAAGCAAGCAATCAGTTCTGCAGTGGATACCAGCTGGGTGTACTCCAATTCAATTCTTACACTATTTATCTGGAGATCCCACAGGCTGAGGGCTGAGTCTGCAAGACTGCCCCCACTTCAAATGCCAGTTGCAAGTCTGGGCCTCCAGAACTTCTGACCAACTATTTCCAGGCTGGGGTTCCCATGGCTTTTTCCTTGGCATTGGATTAATTTGCTAGAGCAGCTCATGAAACAGAGAAACACTTGTGTTTACTGGTTTATAACAGAGACTACAGATGAAAAGATGCGTAAGGCAAAGTATGGGGGAAGGAGCATGGAGCTTCCATGCATGCCTCCGGGTGTGCTGGCCTTCAGGAACCTCTACGTGTTCGGCTATCCAGAAGCTCTCCAAACCCTGACCTTTTGAGTCTCTATGGAAGCTCCATTACATAGGCATCACTGATTAAACTATCGGCCACTGGTGATCAGCTTAAGCTTCAGTCCCTCTCCCCTCTCCAGAAACTGGAGTAGGCTGAAAGTCCCAACTCTCTAATCCTCCCTTTGCTCTTTCTGGTGACCAGCCCCCAACCTGAAGCTGCCTAGGGGCTGCCAGCCGTCAGCCAATTCATTAATATACAAAAAGACATCACTTTGGTGTTTCTAAGGATTTTAGGAGTTGTATGTCAGGAAATAGGGTTGAAAACCAAATATGTATTTCACAATAGCACAATCTTTCAGCTTATTTATTTCCTCTCGGCTACATCTATTCTGTTCTGGATTTATCCCTTGTTGAATTTTTTATGTCAATAACCAAATTTTAAATTTCTAAGGCGTGGGAATGCCCATTTACTTGTACATTTTCCTGCCTCCTTCAACCAAATGACTTTACTCACTGCTGGGGTCAAAGATGTCAGTTACCGGCCAGGCATGGTGGTTCACGCCTGTGATCCCAACACTTTGGGAGGCTAAGGTGGGTGGACCCCTTTAGCCCAGGAGTTTGAAACCAGCCTCAGCAAAATGGTGAAACCCCTTTTCTACAGGAAATACAAAAATTAGCTGGGTGTGGTGATGCATGCTTGTGGTCCCAGCTCCTCAGGAGGCTGATGTGGGAGGATGGCTTGAGCCTGCGGTGAACTGAGATCGTGCCACTGTACTCCAGCCTGGGTAATTGGCAAGACCATGTCTCTAGAAAATAAATTTTAAACAGAGACTTCAGTCACCAAGGTAGGAGACGGGTGGATATGAATACGCCTTCCCAGCTGTTCCTACTGTGGAACCTGAACTGTCATCCTGTCAGCTGCCCCAAGACCAACGTTTGTCTCCTGGTTCCAAAACATGTGGATCATTTTTTGGTTCACTCTTGTCTTTTGCAGAAGTCCTCCTCAGCACTCTTCACTGTTATCGCATCTGCCATCTTCATCAATTTTTTATCATTTCTAGGAATTTGGGGTGGAATATGAGAAGAAAGCAAGATATCTTCAGTATACAATCTTGAATCAGTAGCTATTTTTCACCTGTGCATTAGAGATGGGAAACTTGCATAGCACTTGACAAGACTTCCCTACGACCATCAACTAATATTTATTGAATTGTTTATTAGCAGGAAACATTAAGCAATAATCCTTCATAAAAACATTATGAAGCATTACTATATTCCCAGTTTTAAGATGAGAACAGATTAAAAACATACTACTGATAAAGAGCAGAGCCAGGTTACACGCCAGTTGGTCCATCTCAGGAGCCTGCACTCTACTAATTAACACTATACAGTGGCATATCCAGATGATTTTTGGAACACATTATACTTCTACCCTGCCAGAAGGGCCAAATATATTTACTTTGTCATCCCTGTGCTGTAAGGGGCCATATTTCTACACATCAACTCAATCTGCGTTAACTCAAGCATGCTTGTAATTCACATATTATTTCCTCATGCCAGGAAGAATAGTCACAGTTTTGTTTCGCTTTGATTTTATCTTTGAGACTCTCATTCCCTCCTTCCCACTATAAATGATTTGCATATAATAGTTTAGAAAGATCTAATATTCCACTTTCCTCCACAAACACATCTCCACAATCATAAACACCATAAAATAAACTTCTCTTAGACAAATGAAAAAGTTTCTTTTTTTCTCCAGACTAAGGATCAGAATTCAAGTTTTACCTTGGTTAACTCTCCTGCTAATCCGAAAACTGTCTTCTCTATACATGCTTGCTGTTTCAGGGGGGTAGGTGGGCATTATTTAAGAATAATTTCCATTACCTAATACCTTGATACTAATGTGAAAAATTATTATGAAAATCAGAGGTCAAACACTTAAAAAGATCCAGGAAAAAATCTCCTACAAAGACACTTAAATAAGCAAAATCATCAAATTTTCATAATGCAACAGGGAGAAGACTAAAGAAGCCAAAAAAAAAAAGCAAATATGTTCCTTTGCTGGAACTAATCCTATGGCGGATATATATACAAGTTAATCAGCATACCTTTCTTCTGCTTGTTACTACGTATATAATATGGGTCTTAAGTAAACATTCCAAACTAGATGAAATATGGTTCCAGAGAGAAATTATAAGTAGTTTAAGACTTAACCCTTTGTATTAGGGTTCTCCAGAGGAACAAACTAATAGGGGAGACATATCTATATAGATATAGACAGATGATAATAGATTAGATATAGATATATTAGAGGGAGTTTAAGGAGAATTGGCTCACATGATCACAAGGTGAAGTCCCACAGTGGGCTGTCTGCAAGCTGAGGAAGAAAGAAGCCAGTTGTGGTTCAGTGTGAGTCCAAAAGCCTCAAGAGTAGGGAAGCCCACAGTACAGCCTGTGGCCAAAAGCCCAAAAGTCCCAGGCAAACCACTGGTGTTAAGTCCAAGAGTCCAAAGGCCAAAGAACCTAGAGACTGACATCCAAAGGCAGGAGAAATGGATGAAAGCATCCAGCACAGGAGAAAGGTGAAAGCCAGAAGACTGCAAATGAGCTTATCATACCTTCTTTCTCCTGCTTTGTTCTAGCCATGCTGGCAGCTGGGATGGTGCCAACCCACACTGAGGGTGTCTTCCTCTCCCAGTCCACTGACTCAAATATTAATTTCCTCTGGCAACACCTTCACAGAAACATCAGAAACAATATTTGTCTAGGCATCCTTCAATCCAATCAAGTTGACAGGTAATATTAACAATCACATTCTAGGATTTAGAATTTTCTTAAGAACACTGAATGACCTTTGCCCAGGGCTGTATCTGTGCTATGTCTGAAGTCTGTTTTAGACTCCCTCCTGGCCTAAAGAGTTTTCCTTCAATGCATTGAAAAATGATCATCCTACAAACTAGAAATCAACTTGTGCAAAATCAAAACATCACTGCCAAGGTGGATGTGGTGAAATCAAGCTCTTATGTTTAGGTATATTCTATTCCTGGGTGTTAAAAACAGTAATATTGGCCAGGTGCGGTGGCTCACGCCTGTAATCCCAGCACTTTGGGAGGCTGAGGTGGGCGAATCACGAGGTCAAAAGTTCAAAACCAGCCTGACCAACATGGTCAAACTCCATCTCTACTAAAAATACAAAAATTAGCTGGGCATGGTGGCACGTGCCTGTCATCCCAGTACTCAGGAGGCTGAGGCAAGAGAATCACTTGAACCCAGAAGGCAGAGATTGCAGTGAGCCGAGATCATGCCACTGCACTCCAGCCTGGTGACAGAGTGAGACTCCATCTCAAAGAAAAATAACACTAATATTAAAAAGTGATACGGATCTTCACCTACCCTGTGGTAATTCGCAGTTATTACCCTTTGATCATGTAAAGCAACTGAGATCATTTGCTCCTGACTTCACAGCACGGATCTGTATCCTTCATTTTTTGCTCCAAGTGTTCCTTCTGTGCTGCTCCAGTACCTAGATCAATATCTCTGAAAGCCAACCAATCCCAGGCTGTATTACCTCTTTACCATCCTTAGGAAAGTGGACCAGTATCCAGGCTCGGATCCCCCAAGAAAAAATACTAAGGAGCTGTTTAAAGCCCTGCGACTTCTACTTTGCCGTTTCTGGCTTTGGCCATCTGAAGCAAAGTTCCTTGGATTGGTTGACAGGGGGATACTCTAGATTCTCACGTCTCTTTTTAGTAGGACCACGTAAAATGTGTCATCCATTGTGTAATGAGTTCTTGACCAAAGAAAAGAAATCTTAAGGTCCTCGGACTCTGTCATCTTCCTTGTTTGCCACTCTTTGGACTGTGGTTTGAAGAGAAAAAAACCTTCCTTGTAGTCTCGGGAAAACTTTGGATGCCGAACAGCTGACAAGAAGAGTCACTTCAGCTAGCAAATGCTGGAAATAATTTAACAAGCAGAAATGACTAACTCGGAAATCGTCAACCTGACTCCACCAATTTCTATTTCAACATTTCCCAAATTATTTGCATATTCTTCTTTCGGCTGTAAGACATGTTCATCTCTGTGCTAATAGTTTTCTAGATAATTTCTATTCCTTTGACTTGTTATGTTAAATCCTCAAAATTAAGAGTTTTCAACTAAAAAATCAGAAATAGGAAAGAAGTGTTTAATGAAATAATTTCATTTTTCCTGAAAGTATTGAAGTATTGAAAGCATCATCTGATGGAAGAAGGTACTTGCCAAACATATCAGCCTTTATAGAGCACTGGTAACACACTATAGAGTTTTTTGTTTCCTAATTTATTATTTTCCTACTGGGCCACATAGCAGACACTTGAAGATTCTACACAACAAAGGTCCACAAGCAAATTGTGAAAATGCCTTATTGGATGGTGTTGTTAGAATACAGAAAGTCTTATTTCCTTAATGCAAGGTGCTCAGGGAAGTCACTCTCAAGTCACTAGAAATCTATTAAAGCACCACTTGCTGGAAAATGGAATGTGCTCTGGAAATAAAATGGTGGTCCTGCAAGTGTCTTCCTCACCATAATGAGAGCGACACTGATCAAATATTTACCACGTTCCAGCCACTGTACCAAGTAGTTGGGGTATATTATCTCATTCACTCTTCATATCATGCCTAGAAGATAGTTTCCATTATTTTTCCCACTTTACAGAGGAATAACTTGAGGATCAATTTGCTGTAAGGGAGTTTATTTATCATAAATGAGTAAAGAAACTTTTCCAAGATCATACAATTCTTACGTGGGGAAGCTAGACTCAAAGCTGACGTTCCTCACCACTGCAGGAAAGTGCCTTCTCAGCAAGAACTGCTCTGTTACAGAGCTAAGAGGAGAAATGGGCAAGGCGGTAAGATAAAATATCTGTTGTTGATATTGCAGATACAGCTCTGAACTTGACCCTAAAAATAATCTCCAACTTCAGTTGTGTCTGAGCTGCCTCCAGCATGTGTGATCACGTGAGAGCCATTATGTGTGTTCTTTTTACCGCCTCTTCTGCACCCAGATAGGGAGATACCTCTTTTCCGTTCTTTCTAGAGGAAAAAAAAAGACAAAAAACCAGGGAGATCTTACCAGAACCAAGGCAGATTCGATTATATTAACCTTGAAAATGGTGATAGCAATCAGTGCTATTGAACCTGAAATAATTTAATTATCAAGGACTTACCAGAGCTAAGTTCATGGACCACTGGGATTTCTCTTATTTGGGTCTCAGTCTTCCATAAAGTGAAAGGACTATAACTGTCCATTTTCAAGGTTCCTTCTAAATGTGACTCATGTATAATCCCTTGACTCTTAGGAGATTCCTGGCAGTTAATGTCAATACTGCCCTTCATAATGCTTCTGAGTTAGCTTAGGTAAGGTCCCTGACCCAGTGACTTACACTCTGAGGCTTCTAAACAGGTGTGTGGACCTCGGTGGTTGCAACTTCACCCAAATCCTCATTCTGTGTTGTGCTGTCCCTAACCTGGAGGGTAAAAGATTTCAAACTCAATCATTTCTTAAATTCAACTCTTGGAGCTCCACCTGTCATAAACATAATCCCATTTCCCACATACTCACTTACTTTTCTTTCTTGAATCCATCATTAATCCCATAGATAGTGAGTGCCTAATGTATTCCAGATATACTTCTACATAATAGGGATAGCGCAGTGTATGAAACACAGTACCTACCTTCGTGGACTTAGTCTGAGGAGGCAGGAGGGGAGACAAATGATGTATTACTCAGATGTAGTCTAAGTTATTATAACAAATAAGTCTCTAAAGACAGTGGTTTGAATAACGTACAAGTTTATTTACCGCTCACGTAACAGTCCAGTGCTGACAGAGCAGTTCTGCCATCCTCATCACAGGCTTCTGCCTCTGGGTCCAAGGTAGTTTCTCCAATTCCTGCCATCACATCTGCACCCCAACCAGTGGAGAGGGTGAAAGGGCAAGGGCAACATATACCTATTCTTTTTTAGGGCACAAACTAGAAGTAATCCATACAACTTCCATTCACATCTCATTGGCCCAGAACAGAAGCTGGTAAATTAGCCTTTAACTGAGAAGCCATGTACCTTGACAGCAGGGAGTTGAAGTATGGAGGGAAAGATCATTTTTATGGATTTCAGTCTCATTCAGAAATAAACAATAAATACATTAGTATTCAGATGGTACATGGAAAAAAATTAAGAAAGTTATGAGATATGGAATACCAAGAAGTGAGGAGAGAAAAGGAGGGGGAGCCTGTTATCTTACCTAAGATGTTCAGGGAAGACCGCAATGTAGTTAGTAAGGTCACTTCTGAGCAGAAGCTTAAAACGCGTTAGGAAACCAGTCATGCAAATACCTAGGGAAGAGCCTTTTGAGAAGAGAAAATAGCAAGTGCAAACATCCTGAGATAGAAGGGCCTTGATGTATTCCAGGAGGTACAAGGAGATTATGATGGAATGGAACAAATGAGGCAGTGGTAAGAGAGAGGGTCAGAGAGTGAATGTGGGCCTTAAAGCTGAAGCCATTGGAGGGTTTTCCACTGGAGAGGAGTATGTGAATGCTATGATCTGACTTGTTTCAAAAAATGTATTCTAGCTGCTTTTGGGGAAAACACAGGAAAGAAAGAGAAGAATCAAGGAGGCTATTTTAAAAGCCATTGCAAATACCCAAGAGACGTAGAGGCTTGGAGCAGGGAAACTGGTGGAGATGGAGAGATATAGTTGGATGCTGGACATATTCTGAGCCAAGAAGATTTTCTGATAAATTACATTTGGAAAATAAGAGAAAGCTTATTCATTCACCACTCTAATAGTCATACCAGCCTATAATCCCAGCACTTTGGGAAGCCAAGCATGTGGATCACTTGAGCCCAGGAGTTCAAGACCAACCTGGGCAACGTAGTGAGACCCAATCTCGACAAAAAACTTTAAAAATTAGCCAGGCATGATGACAGGCACCTGTAGTTCCAGCTACTCAGGAAGCCAAGGTGAGATGATCGCTTGAGGCTGAACTGTAATCATGCCACCGCACTGCAGCCTGGGTGAAAGAGCAAGACACTGTCAAAAAAAAAAAAAAAAAAAAAAAGGTGGGGGGCCAGGCATGGTAGCTCACAGCTCTAATCCTAGCACTTTGAGAGGCCAAGGCAGGCAGATCACTTAAGGTCAGGGGTTCGAGACCAGCCTAACCAGCATGGTAAAACCCCATCTCTATAAAAATACAAAAATTAACTGGGTGTGATGGTGGGTGCCTGTAACCCCAGCTACTCGAGAGGCTGAGGCAGGAGAATCACTTGAACCTGAGAGATGGAGGATGCGTGAGCCGAGATGGCACCACTGCACTCCAGCCTGGGTGAGAGAGCGAGACAAGGAGAGGAGAGGGGAGGGGAGAGGAAAGCCGAGAAGAGGGGAGAAAAACAGGAAAGTGAAAATAAAGAATAGTCACACCCCAAGAAAAGACAACCTCAAGAAAATCAAGCCAGGACCATGGTGAACAAAGCTTCAAGAGTTTTGAGATGCTGTAAGCCGAGTAGGAGGTGCGTAAATTGTTTTGCACTCTGCAGGTAGGAGGGTGGGATAGCCAAAGCTGCTCAATATAATAATACTAAAAAATGAAATCTCAATTGAAGTAAAATAAAAATTTTCTTAAGAGATATATTAAATGGAAATGTTACAACCTGGATGAGGGGTGAGGAATTAATAACCTCTAATCACAGAGTAAAAATGGAATGATTGGGAATTCCATCTGCCCAAATCAGACAATTAAAAACTTGAAAGAGGTTACAGTAAAAATTGGGTAAAACTAAAAGTTAAAAAAAAAAAAAAATCCCAGAGGATACGTGATATACTCATCACAAAGAAAATTTCAGTTGAACCTTATGGACTTGGGGAATGGATACCTTTGTGTCTCCATCACTTAGCACAGTAGTTGGCATCATGTAAGTTCTCACAGAATTTTGCTGAACTCTCCAACCAGGGGCAACTTTTCACTCTCAATTCACACAATATTTCCTTTTTTTTTTTTTTTTTTTTACTAAAACGGGGTTTCACCATGTTGGCCAGGGTGGTCTCGATCTCCTAACCTGGTGATCCACCCACCTCGGCCTCCCAAAGTTCTGGGATTACAGGTGTGAGCCACCATGCCCAGCCAACATTTCCGGTTTTTTTGGAGACAGTCTGTCGCCAGGCTAAAGTGTGATCGCGGCTCACGGCAACCTCTGACTCCCGGGTTCAAGCGATTCCCTGCCTCAGCCTCCTGAGTAACAGGCTACAGGCACATGCCACCATGCCTGGCTGTTTTTTTTTTTTTTTTTTTGTATTTTAGTAGAGATGGGGTTTCACCATATTGGCCAGGATGGTCTCCATCTCCTGACCTCAGGTGATCCGCCCACCTTCGCCTCCCAAAATGCTGGGATTACAGGCGTGAGCCACCCTTCATGCCAGTGTAATTCTCTTTTAGATTCATTTACATCTTTGTATCCTCTAGCTCATTGTCTTTCTCAAAATAAAATTGATTAAAATAAAATAAATTATTAAAGAGAGAAAATAAATGTTGCAACCTGGCTGAGGGGCAAGGATTATATGTTCAACATATATTTGATAAAACATAATGAGAAAACACGGCCCACTTTTACTTTTCAAAGTTTGTTCGTGTTGGCATTGTGGGACTTAGAAGATTTTTCTCAAGTTTTCTATTTTTGCCAAGTCATATGACCTGCTATAGTTCAGCTATGTTAACCAAACGCAGAAAAAAATACCTTCCATAATATGCAGTAACTTTCCAAAACGAGCTTGTTCCTTCCTTGTCCAACACTGGCATTCTGTGATGATTCTTAGTCATGTACTTCCTTCCCCTCTGTTGGCCTATCCTAAACTCTAGATGTCCAAATTCAGTCGTATTGCAGTGACACGATCTCAGCTCACAACCTCCACCTCCTGGGTTTAAGTGATTCTCCTGCCTCAACCTCCTGAGTAGCTGGGATTACAGGCGTGCTCCACTACACCTAGCTAATTTTTTTTGTATTTTCAGTAGAGATGGGGTTTCAACCATGTTGGCCAGGCTAGTCTCAAACTGCTGACCTCAGGTGACCTGTCTGCCTCAGCGCACCCAGTTTTAAAATACATTATTTAAAAATTATGACAAAAGATTAAACTGTCATCTTTGCAGGTTTCTACACATACTCCAGCTCATTCACCAATCCTTGAAAAGATTATGCAATCAGTCTCAATGCCCTGACCCAGGCCAAGCCCATTTCTACACGTGCAGTGTTCTCCGGATCTGATCTTTAAAGCCCCTTATCCTGAGACTACACACCTTTTTTGTCTTCCGGAAAGCACCTCTCTTCTCATCCTTTTTCAAGGCACTAGAAAAACAAACCATTTCTCCAGCACCTCAAACCAGGGTGAGAAAGCTCCATTCTAATTTCATCATTTTGGCTACATAGATACATTGGCTCAAGGGAAGATGCCAAGTGTAATAGTTTATCTACCACTCTGAGGATTTTTGAATCTGTAATGGTTGTTTCAACTGGGCCAATAATTATTAAGGGTGATAATTAAAAGGGTAGCCAGGCTAAAGGGGTAAGATTTTTTTAAAAAAGGAAAAAAGTAGAGAAAAATACTTACTAGAGTACTTGAACCTACCAGTCTCAGATCAGTTTTCTAGTGTTCTGCTGACTGGGCAACCAGTCAACAAACTTTCATTGCCAAGCTATTTTATTGTAGGCATTGGGATAGGCTTTGTGGAATACCAAGAAGCATATGTCTCTAGTAGAAGACGGACAAGAAAATGTAAAAACAAGAAAAAGAAATTGAGGAATAAGGCTACAGTTCACAAAGCTACACAATTGTTCATTGTGCAAGAAATGAGGCCTTAAGGGAAAGACTCCCCTGAGAACTATAATGAGATGAAAAGTCTTCTCGGAGCGAGATTTGAGCAAGAGTTTAAAGAACTGGCAGATTGATAAGAAGCTTCAAGTAGTCTAGGGGACTAAGGCTGAGTACTAAAACTCAGAACAATGTAACAAAAGCACAGAAGATAAACTTAAGATGCTTTCTTTACAGAACAGTTACTAGAACTTTTTTTTTTTTTTTTAAGAGACGTAGTCTTGCTCTGTCTTCCAGGCAGGAGTGCAGTGGTGCAACTTTAGCTCACAGAAAGCTCCACCTCCCGGGTTCAAGCAATTCTTCTGCCTCAGCCTCCGGAGTAGCTGGGACTACAGGCGTGCACCACCATGCCCAGCTAATTTTTGTATTTTCAGTAGAGATGGGATTTCACCATATTGACCAGGCTGGTCTCAAAACTGACCTCATGATCTGCCTGCCTCAAAGTGCTGGGATTACAGGTATGAGCTGCTGCTCCCAGCCAGTAGAACACTTAAGCTAAGCTGGACAACTGGGGAGAACAACTGAAGAAGGTAAGTTTTGGCTAGATAATTGGTGGCCTTTAGTTTCAGGATAAGGAGTTGGAAGTCAATCTTTTGGTCAATGGGTAATGATGGCATTTGTGTAGTCAAGCCAGTGGACAATGCTTTAACAACTTCAAAAGACCCTGAAACACATGGTTCCTAATCCTTAGGAAAAAAAGGAACTCCTGACTTCAGGACCCTAAGCTAGGAGATTGGATAGACCCTTATGGCCCAACTGTAGAGAAAATAGACCACCTCGGCCTTTTCACTTAATGAGTAACCTTTCCTATCAGAAAATGTGCTATATATTTCTTTTTCACTGGAAATTTTAGATTCTCAGCTATCTTTCTCTGACTTCTTGTCTGGTGATCCTCAGAAAAAGATGACTAAACTGGGAATCTTAATTTTCTAGTAGAAAAAGAAAATGTATATCACATTTTATAATTTTTAATTGGGCATACAAAACTCCAACATCATAAAAATTAGTAAAATTCATTTTAAGCACAAAGTTGTATTAATTCCCAAGATTTATCAAGAATGGCTTAATTTCAAAGGTTGTCAAGTTAATTATAAACTAAGATTTTCCAATTGCACCAAGGGTATATTTGGCAAAAGAAGTATCCACTGGCTTTTGTCAGGATGAGTCTTGACTTACTTAAGTTTTGAACTGAGAGGTCTTCAAAAATTCATCCCACATATTAACTGTGGCCTTCTCTATACCACAAATTCCCCCCCACTCATCCTCAAATTGTTTCCTTTCCCAGAACATCTGTGACAGAAAGACTGACACACCAACAGGTCAATTAACATGAGGACTCAGTATCTATTAAAACATCCATACTCCTGAGAACACTAAAAGCCAACCACCTCTCCAGGTCCCACTCCAGCCTAGCTGAATAGGGAAACCTCAGGAGAAACACCTGGGAGCAGGTTTAACAAGCACAAAGGTAATTCTTAAAATCCTTATAATTAGGGAAGTTTGTTACAGAACCAAGACTACGTCCTTGCCCTGGAGGTATTTTCCTGTGGAGAAGCAGCCTATGGAGTGCTCAGCTTCCACCAAAAACAAAAACATGTGCTCGTAGGGTTAAGGAAAAGTTTGACTGAAATGAAGATTACATCATGATTAGGGAGGTCTTGGGCTCTGAGGTCTTTTAATCGCCAAAGATCGACATTATAGACCAGGTAGCTCTTTGTCCCCCCCCACAGGACTGTCCTGTGCCTTATGCTTAGCAGCACTCCTGGCCTCTGCCCATTGGACACCTGTAGCAGCCCCCCGCCCCCCTGACAACCCAAAAACATCTCCAGATATTGCCAAATGCTCCACAGGGGGTGGGGGCGGCGGCAATAGATCCCCCCATTGGAGTCACTGGAATGGGAGTTAGGAGAGGGTGGCCAAGTCAGGACTTGCAGAGAAGCTAAGGGACGAAAGCACATGGTTCCATTACACGAAGCTTGTGGCAGACGCTTGGAGGTCTGTGGTAAGGAAAATAGGCTCAAGCACTGAGAAACAGCAAGGAGCAAGAGGTTGGACTGAAAGGTTTCTCATCTTGTTCATGACTTTCAGAGAAAATAAAACGACTGTAGAGACAGAAACAAGGTTGAAGGGGTGGGGAACCCCCCATCCGCCAGAAACACCCCAGAACCGTGGTCGAGCCTACCTCCTCGTCTCATAACAAAGCAGCAGGCGCCTCGGTAAGGCTGGGCGAGGGTGACTGAGTGGTGACGCGTTACTGCAGGACCCCAGTCCTACACCCGAACGCATCCAACCTCGGTCACCCTCCCTCCCCGACCAAAAGCCACCCGGCGCTCTGACAAGTGTTTACAGCCGTTTCCTCGATTTCTGAAGTGGCTCTGAAAAGAGCCTTTGGGGTAAGGTGTTGATCTGTGGGTCCTTTGCACACCCTCACTTGGAGCTGGTGTACTTGGTGACGGCCTTGGTGCCCTCGGACACGGCGTGCTTGGCCAGCTCCCCGGGCAGCAGCAGGCGCACGGCCGTCTGGATCTCCCTGGAGGTGATGGTCGAGCGCTTGTTGTAATGCGCCAGGCGGGAAGCCTCGCCCGCGATGCGCTCGAAGATGTCGTTGACGAAGGAGTTCATGAT
>PVKP010045802.1:0-15940 GCA_004027715.1 Plecturocebus donacophilus | reverse complement strand
CACACAACATATATGTCATACCCACCTCACACACACCCTACACATGCCATGCCCACCTCACATACACCACACATGTACCCCATACACACCACACACAACATATATGTCATACCCACCTCATACACACCCTACACATGCCATGCCCACCTCATGTACCCCACACATATACCCCATACATAACACACATATCATATGCACCTCACACATACCACACATACCCTATACATACCACACACAACAAACATACCATGCCCACCTCACACACCCCACACACTAAACCCGTATTCACCACACACCACACACATATCATACCCACCTCACACACACCCATACACATCACATGCATATCATAACCACCTCACACACACCCCATATATACCATGCTCACCTGACACACACCAGGCGCTTAACCCATATGCTCCACACATACACCACACACATACCCCACACACACCACACACAACACACATATCATACCCACCTCACACACCACACACTACATATATACCTTGCCCACCTCACACACTCCACACACTTAACCCATATACACCACACATACATCACACATATACCATGCCCACCTCTCACACACCAGACATATATCGTACCCACCTAACACACATACCCCACACACACAACACACATACCCACCTCACACACCACATATATACCATGCCCACCTCACACAGACCACACACTTAACTTATATACACCACAACCACCACACATACTACCATGCCCACCTTACACACACCATACACATATCATAGCCACCTCACACACCCAACACACTTAACCTGTATACACCGCACACCACATATATACCATGCCCACCTCACACACCCCACACACTTAACCCATCTACACCACACACACAGGACACACATAATCATACCCACCTCACACATACCACACACACCCCAGATACACCACACACATACTATACCCACCTCACATACCACACACTACATACATACTATGCCCACCTCAGACACAACACACACTTAATTCATGTACATCACACACACCACACATATCATACGTCACACGCATACCCCTTACACACCATACACAACACACATATACGCACCCCACACACGACATATACACCATGCCCACCTCACACCCCACACATTCAACCCATATATACCACACACATACCACACATATACCATGTCTACCTCACACACACCATACATATATCATACCCACCTTGCACACATATCCCATACACACTATGTGCTTATCATAACCACCTCACATACACCACATATATACCATGCCTACCTCACACACAAACCAGGCACTTAACCCATATGCACCACACACACACCACAGACATACTTCGTGCACACCATGCACTCTTCACACATACTACACACCACATATACCCCATACACACCAAACACACCATACACACTACACACACCTTATACACATGCGCCACACATACCTCACACACCACATAATACCATACATGTACACCACACACATTTCATGTACACCCACACACCCCATACATGCCACATACAGCACACCACACTCCACATACATATTACATCACCCATATAACACACCACCTTCCAGACAGACAACTTATTCACACACACACACCCCACACAATATCATATATACATACACCATACACATGTAATGCACAGCACACACACCCCATACACACCACACACTACACACACCTCATACAACCACACACACATACCTCATACATACAACACACCACAAACACTACACCATGCACACAAAAAATATACTTAACCCTTCCACACTATATCACACTCCATACGTACCACACACACATCACATTCACATCACACACTAGTTACCACACACCATACACAGTACACTCCACACACTCACCATACCCTCCACAATGCCCACCACCATACACACAAACACACACACACGCCCCCAATACTACACATTCCCTACCCACCACACCACACACACTGTATTTCATGCACACACCACACACCCCCGCCACACAAACTACTCATTGAATGAAATGGGGTGATTGAATTTTCCCCAAATAAATACTGCCCATCTGCGCGCCCCCAGCTGTCCTGGCTGGCACATCCCCTGGTCCCACCCTCCCTTGGGTCATCGCTGCCTCCTGTGTTTCAGGTGTCTCTGGCTGTGCCCTGGGGCGTGCTCACATCCCGATCACCTGGGAGGCTGGCCCCTCTGCCCCAGTGGCTGCCTTCCTGGAGGAGACTGGCCTGTTTGCCACCTCTCCTGACTCCCAGAGCAGTGGCTGGTGTGGGAAGTCCTGCTTCCTCCCCTCAGTGTCTGCCCTTCCCCATGGGTTGTTTTGTCCCAGTACTGACATCTCCCCAGCTAGAAGAGGAGACCCTCAAAGGCGCACAGGTGGGTTTGATTGTAATGCTTATGAATAATAAAATGCGATTTGGTAAAAGACTTAACCAGTACAAACATCTTTAATAAAGTAAAATGTGCAAGCCCCCTCTGCTCCCACCTCTCTTTCCTCCCCTCCCCAGAGGACATGGCTAACAAGCCTTTGCGGGGCTCCCTCTTTCTGTATGCGTTTGCGTCTGTGTATGGGCTGGGGAGTGTGTGTATTCTCTAGACATCTTATAGGAGCTGGAACTGGGATCTACACATGTGTGCTGACTGTAGCTCACTTGCCATTTTCCTTCCAAAACAGGCCTTCAGCATCCCTCACTGTGGTGCGTGTTGCTCTGCCTCTTTAAAAACGCTATTGACTCTTGCAGCACGCAAGCTCTGCTATCATTTATTTAATCATTCTTTTATTTATACGGATACTTAGGTTGTTTTCAGTTTTTTAAAAGTTTGCTGCAGTGAAAACCTTCAGCTGTCATTTTTCATGTTGCTGTTGGAGAATGGGGTGGGAAGCGCCATCAGACTGGAGTGGCCCTGTGCGTGGCCGGGCTTTGTGAGGTTCTGACTCTGTTCTTCCCAATGTTCCTCCCACAGTGGCTGCCTCCAGGAGATGATGGCTCTGCGAGTGCCTGCCATGGCCCACTGGAAGCGTGAGAGTGTGGGGAGCAGCATGTTGGACCACGGGGCGAGGTCGGGCCCTGTCCCCCACGGCCAGGAGCGAAGACATGGAACTGCCCTTGGAGGACTGTGTGCCCAAGGGCCTGGAACTGGCCACCTTGCGACCAGAGAGCCCCATGCCCGAGGAGTAGGAGTGCCACAACCACAGCCCCGGTGGCGACTCCAGCTCTAACCATGTGAACAACACCCTCAAGGAGGAGGACTATGATGAGGACCTCCCCAAGGAGGAGGAGGGCATTACCTACTACATCTGCTACTGCCCTGAGGATGACAGCTACCTGGAGGGCATGGACTACAACGGGGATGAGTATCTGGTCCATGGCATGCACCCCATGGACACCAACAAGTGCCAGGAGCATCCACACAACATGCCTCGTAACTGGACCAGTGAAGAGCAAAAATCAGGTGAGCACACATAATACCTAGTTTTAACTCCATATCGCTGAAGGAAGCACTGAAGAGATAGAAAAAAGTCCTGAATTGCTGACATCACCCCTTCCCCATCCCTGACAGAAGTGGTATGGTGCAGAGAGCTCTTCTGGGCACTGAGGGAGGGAGAACACAGAAACCGTGAAGCATTTAACTCAGTGCTGTCCTGGTAAAGCAGATAGGAAAACCAGACCAGACTTAGTGACACCTGCCCATGGAGGGGCATTTAAACTGGCCCTAGCCAAAGGGGAATCACAAACCCCAGTGGTTGGAACTTGAGTTCCTCCAAACCTCACCACTGAAGGTTACAGTGCTCTGTGTCTCCAAGTAAACTTTAAAGGCAGTGCAGGCCATAAGGACTGCAACTCTTAACCGAGTCTTAGTGCTGAAGTGGGCCCAGAGACAGTGGACTAGGGGGCCATGCGACCTACTGAGACACCACCTGGGGCAGCTAAGGGAGGGCTGGCATTACCCATCCCCTAGTTCCAGGCTGCACAGCTCACAGCTCCAAAAGGGACCCTTTCCTTTTGCTTGAGAAGAGGAGAGGGAAGAGTGGGCAGGACTTCGTCTTGCATCTTGGATACCAGCTCAGCCACAGCAGGATAGGGCCCCGGTCAGAGTCATGAGGCCCTGACGCAGGCCTAGGAGGCAGAGGTTGCAATGAGCCATGATCGTGCCACTGCACTCCCACCTGGGCAACAGAGCCAGATCCTGTTTCAAAAAAAGAAAAGAAAAAATAATAATTACAATGAGATATTATCTCATCCCAGTTAAAATGGCTTATATCCAAAAGACAGGCAATAACAAATGCTAGTGAGGATGTGGAGAAAAGGGAACACTTGTACACTGTTGGTAGGAATGTAAGTTAGTCTAACCACTATGGGGAACAGTTTGAAGGTCCCTCAGAAAGCTAAAAATTAAACTACCACATGATCTCACCAATCTCAATGCTAGGTTTATATCCAAAAGAAAGGAAATCAGTATATCAAAGAGATATCTGCACACCTATGTTTGTTGCAGCACTGTTTTCAATACCTAGATTTGGAAGCAACCTAAGTGTCCGTCAGCAGCTGAATGGATAAAGAAAGGTACATATTTGCAATGGAGTACTATTACGCCATAAAAAAGAATGAGATGCAGTCGTTTGCAACCTTACTGGAAATCATGGTAAGCAGAATAAGACAGGTGCAGAAAGACAACATTGCATGATCTCACTTATTTGTGGGATCTAAAAAACAATTGAACTCATGGACATAGAGAGTAGAAGGATAGTTCCCAGAGGCTGGGAAGGGTAGTGGTTGGGGGAAAGTAGGGATAGTTAATGGACACAAAAAATAGAACAAATAAGACCTACTGTTTATAGCACAACAGGGTGACCATAGTCAATAATAACTTAATTGTACATTTTAAAATAATGTAAAGAGTGTAATTGGATTATTTGTAACTCAGAGGATACATGCTTGCGGGGATAAAATACCCTATTCTCCATGATGTGCTTATTTCACATTGCATGCCTGTATCAAAACATATCATTTACCTCATATATACCTCCTGTGTACTCAGAAAAATTAAAAATAATTTTTTAAAAAAGTATTTTCTTGAAGCTGGCTTTCCTTTTTTTGCTTCTTGTTTTTGCTGCAAGTGTTTGGCACTGAAGAGTACAATGACTGTTAGGGCAGTTTGGTATCACTGCTGTGATTCATGCTAAGGTGCCAGCAGAAAACTGCTGGTCAGTAAAAAATACCATTGCTTGTGCATTATCAGTGCCATTGTCAATACAATGAGAAGGCAAAATGACATACTACTGTGAAAATAGTTTTTCTCTCTCGGACCCCTTGAAAGGGTTTCAGGACTCGAAGTCCACAGACCACACTTTTGAACGTGGATGCTCTACATGAATCTCCTTTGCTCCTCTTCTCCAGCACTGCTGCCTACCCCCATAAAAAACTTTCTAAACCAACCAACATACTATGTTCCTCAGATTAACATCTAACATGGCACAAGCAGCAAATATTCTGCTTCCACCTCCTGTAATCATTTTTCTAAAGCATAGATTTCTCATCCCCTTGCTTCAAAATCTCCCAACAGGCCCAAGTATACATAACAATTTAGAAGATGAAGACTGTATTTTAGATCAATAGGGAAAGTATAGATTATTGCATAAATAGTGTGAGAATAATTGAGTTAACATTGGGAAAAAATTGAATTACCTTTTAGTATATATCAAAGTAAGTCTAAATGATTATTGATAAAATTTAAACCATAGATAAGTTAGGAATAAAGATAATACGTATCTTGAGTACAGGATGGGAAGTCTACTTAAACACATAAATCCATGCATTCTGGTCAATTGATCTTTGGCAAAGGTACCAAGAACACAAAACGGAGAAAGAATAATTTCTTCAATAAATGATGGGAACATTTGGTATCCACAAGCAGAATAATGAAATTAGGCACTTATGCCATATACAGAAATAAACTAAAAATGTATTAAAGACTTCAATATTTGTAAACCATCCACCCAATAAAGGGTTAATATTCAAAATATATAAGGAACTCAACTTAATAGAAAGAAAATAACCCAATTAACAAATGGAGAGAAAAATTAGCCAAGTGTGGTGATGTACACCTCTAGTTTCAGCTACTTGGGAGGCTGAGGTGGGAGAATCATTTGAGCCCAGGAGGTCAAGGCTTCAGTGAGCCATGATTGTGCCACTGCACTCCAGCCTGGGCAACAGAGTGAGATCCTGTCTCAAAAATAAATGAATAAAAATAAAAAATGTGCCAAAGACCTGAATAGACATTTCTTGAAAGAAGACATACTAAGATATGACCAACAGATATACGGAAATGGCCAACAGAGATATGAATAAATGCTCAGAATCTTTAACCATCAGGAAAATGCAAATGAAAACCACAAGGAGACATCACCTAACACCTGTTAGAATGGCTACTATAAAAAAGATCAAAGATAAGTTTTGGTAAGAACATGAAGAAAGAAGAACCCCTATGCACTCTTCATAGGAATGTAAGTTTGGTAAGAATGTGAAGAAAGGAGAACCCATATACAGTCTTCGGAAAACAGTAGGAAGTTTCTTCAAAAAATTAAAAATAGAACTACCATGTGATCCAGCAATCCCACATCTGGATATACATCTTTAAAATGAAAAAAATATATGTCACATTTTACAGACACACACACACACACACACACACACATATATATATATAATGGAATACTATTCAGCCTTATGAAGAAGGAAATCCTGTCATTTGTGGCCACATGGATAAACCAAAACTTGGAGGACGTTATATTAAATGAAATAGACCAGGCCCAAAAAGACAAATTTTGCATGATCTCACTTATATACAGAATCTTAACAATAACTGAGAGAGAGAATGGTTGCCAGGGATTGGATGGTAGGGGAGGAGGTGACGGGGAAATGTTGGTCAGAGGGTGATACGGTTTCGCTGTGTCCCCACCCAAATCTCAATTTGAATTGTATCTCCCAGAATTTCCACAAGTTGTGGGAGGGACCCAGGGGGAGGTAATTGAATCATGGAGGCCGGTCTTTCCCATGCTATTCTCATGATAGTAAGTCTCACGAGATCTGATGGTTTATCAGGGGTTTCCACTTTTGCTTCTTCATTTTCTCTTGCTACCGTCATGTAAGAAGTGCCGTTTACCTCCCACCATGATTCTGAGGCCTCCCCAGCCAGGTGAACTGTAAGTTCAATTAAACCTCTTTTCTTCCCAGTCTCAGGTATGTCTTTGTCAGCAGCATGAAAATGAACTAATACAGGGGGTATACAGTTTCAGTTGTACAGAACAAATAAGTTCTGGAGATCTATTGTACGGCATGGTAACTGTAGTTAATAATGCATTGTATACTTGAAAACTGCTAAGAGAGTAGATCTTTAATCTTCTCACCACACACAAAAAACAAATATGTCAGATGATGAATATGTCAATTGGCTTAATTTAATAATTTCACAATTAAACATATTAAAACATCTCATTGTGTACTATAAGTATGTATGTTTTTGCTAACTACACACTAATGAAGCTGGTAAGAAAAAAACATTTGAAAGTGGAATCTAATGAAATAATTGATAATTTTTTTTGGAACAGAGTCTCCCTCTGTCACTCAGGCTGGAATGCAGTGGCGCGATCTCAGCTCACTGCAACCTCTGTCTCTGGGGTTCAAGTGATTCTCCTGCCTCAGACTCCCAAGTAGCTGGGATTATAGGCATGCAGCACCACACCTGGCTAATTTTTATTTTATTTTTTTTTTAGTAGAGACAGGGTTTCGCCATGTTGGCCAGGCAGGTCTCAAACTCCTGACCTCAAGCGACCCACCTGCCTCAGCCTCCCAAAGTTCTGGGATTACAGGCATGAGCCACCATACCCAGCCTATAATTGATAATTTTTTAAAGCACTGTAAAATATTAAAAGGACCCAGTGCTTTGGGAGGCCAAGGCAGGACAATATAGCAAGACTCTATCTCTACCAAAAGTCTAAAATTTTTAAAAAATTGGGTGTGGTGGTGCATGCCTGTAGTCACAGCTACTTCAGCCTCCTAAGTGGCATGATCACTTAAGCCTAGGAGTTTGAGGCCACAGTGAGGTAGGATCACACCACTGTTCTCCAGCTTGGGTAACAGAGCAAGATTTTGTCTTGATTAAAAAAGAAAAATTTTTAAAAATTAAAAGGTAAATTGAAACTGGAAAAGAGTCACAATATATACACCAAAGTTTAATGTTTTTAATATTTGCAGTCTGCTGTAGTTTGGATGTTTGTTCCCTCCAAACCTCATGTTGAAATTTGATCTTCAAAGCTAAAGGCGGGGCCCAATGGGATATGTTTGGGTCATACAGGCAGACCCTTCATGAATAGATTAATGTCCTCCCTTGGGAGTGAGTCAGTTCTCTGTGAGTTCTCAGGAACTCTGTGATTGGGTTGTTAAAAAGAGCCTGGCATTTGTCCTCCCTTCTCTTGCTTTCTGTCTTGTCATGTGATTTCTACACACACAGGCTCCCCTTTGCCTTACATCAACCTGAGCCCCTCAATAGATACAGATGTCAGATCTTGAACTTTCCAGTCATCAGAATCATGAGCCAAGTAAACCTTTTATCTGTATAAATTACCCAGCATCTGATAGGTAGCAACATAAAAGGTCCTAAGACAAAACCCTAACAGATTAATTAGAGAAAGATACAGCCAAAATATTTGACTAGGTAATTCACATGATAATTAAAATTGCTAATACATGTCCCTTTTCATGTTCGATCTTTCTTGTAGTGAAATAAATGTAATTAAAATAACATTTTTCTCCTACTAAACTAACAGAAAAAAACCAATATTGCTGAAGGATCATCTACCCTAATTCTCTGCTGGTGTCTGATTCCCCTTCCCCAAAAAGTAGGCTGACTATAGTGACTTGCTTGATCAATAGGAAAAGGCAAAAATAATGTTTTAAAACGTCCATAGCCAGCTTTTAACAAGCCTGTAGCTTCTGCCTGGACTGTTTGCTCTTCGAACACTCTCTGTCTTTCAGAACCCAGCCACCATGTGTGAAAAGCCTAAGTCACAAGGAGTGGGCAGATGGCCAGGAGGAAACATCTACTTCTATGTGAGTCAAGTTAGGGTAGCATTCTCAGTTAAAGAAGCATATGTTCTTTCTTAGACATCTTAGCCATTCAGGGTAAATGGACCTGAAATATCTCAGGAGGCAGTCAAGCCACATGTATTATCCGTTCTCAGGCTGTTGGGGTTGTTAGTGGTGGTTTGTCTATATCAATTGGCCCATAGAAACCAAAAATGACAGCCAACAGAATAACAGAGAATGACACCTAAATAAATAGAAAAGAGGGGGGAAAATGAATTACACTTCTCTTTTGGAGCTCTCCTGTGAGAATAAAGCTGGAATTGATATTTTTCTGGGGACCAACTGATTGTGGCCATCAACATTCTGAGTTATGAGAGGCACACATTTTTAGCATTAGTAAGTTATCCTAAGCAAAAATGTCTCCAGGCAGAGAGAAGAGACATCAAGCACTGTGCTTTTGGCAGCTGTGGATTTGCTGAGTTGTTCCCAGAGCAGCATCACGTTGCAAAATAAGCAGTTTTCCAGGAATCAAGGGAACTGCCCGAAAGGCCTCTGCAGCTGATTAGAAATGGGTTCCAGTTCTGGCTATGCCAACTACTCTTTTTACAACCTTGGAAAAGTTAACCCTCTAAACCTCTGCTTCCATACCTGTAAAATGGGGATAAAAATACCTGCCCCACCATGTCGTTTGTGAGGATCAAATGAGATAACGCATGCACCATGCTCAGCATGTGCCTCACTCGTAAAAGTGTCCCAAGATGGTGGGTCATTTTCTTGCTACTGTTGCCAGTGATTTGCTGTTTAATGTTGGGCAAATTACTTAGCTCCTGGCTACACTGGAAATAATGTTGCTGCCTCATCTACCTCCCAGAGTTAGTGTGGAGGTCAAATGAGAAAATGAATTGAAGGAAGGCAATGCGACATGGTGTTAGGTGGGAGGCATCCAAGCTGAGCCTCAGGAAACAGAGGCTGCACCACGGGGACAGGTTACTGAGCGCCCAGAGGCAAGTGAGCAAGTAGAAAACAAGAGCACACACATTAACACAGCAAGGAGCCTTTGAACATGTATCGTATCGTATTCATAGAATAACTCCCTTTGGTTCCAGGAGCTTTATATGCCTTTATTTCAGTTACCTTCCACAACCACAGTGCCATGCAAATATTGTTACTCAAATGAGAAAACAGACTCAGCAAGGTTAAATAGCTGGGGCAAGGTCACACTAATTGTAAATGTCATAGCCTATGCTCCACATCTGCAGCTGGGAGAGGATGTGATGCTGCAGCTGCTGCTGCCCAGGCCTCTTATCCTGCCAAATGCTATCCTGGGCAAACCTGCAAAGGGAGGCTGCTTCTGGCTGGAGAAGAATGGTGCACTCAGAGCCCACTCTGCTCTAATGCAGGCGCTGGCTGATCCATGGGGATCCCACAGCCAGCACAATGGACTCTGGCTGAGCTGCCCATGACCACCAGGGGGCCTTCTCAGGACCTCTGCAAATAAGAACAAACGATTCCCAGGACTGGCTTAGTCGGTCAAACATGTCACTTTTACCTGTTCTGAGGATAAGGGCAGCACCTGCACTCTCCCACTCACTTTTACCAGCTCCAGCTGCCTCCCAGTTCTACCACTTGGCACAAGAAGAAGGAAAGAGTTCCCTATAATACATTCCCAGACAGCTATTTCTACCTGCTAGATTACAACTTTCTCAATCTCTCTCTCTCTCACTCTGTCTCTCTGTCTCTCTCAATATCTCTCTGTCTCTCCCCTCTCCCATCTCTCACACACACACACACCTCTTATGAATAGTGTTTGTAACAGACACCAGATAATTTTTATCCTATATAATTGTATTCATACAGGTTTATAAGAAAAAGCTCAGATCTTATTACCTTCTCAATTTTCTAGTTGCTATAAAATGGTATTTGCAGCACTCTTGACAAGGTACATCTCAGCTGGGCACGGTGGTTCATGCCTGTAATCCCAGCATTTTGGAAGGCCAAGGCTGGTGGATAACTTGAGGTCAGGAGTTCCAGATCAGCCTGGCCAATATGGTAAAATATGCATATTTTACCATATTGGCCAGGCTAAATGTTTCTACTAAAAATGCAAAAATTAGCGAGTCATGGTGGCATGCACCTGTAATCCCAGCTATTTAGGAGGTTGAGGTGGGAGAATTGCTTGAACCCAGAAGGCAGAGATTTCAGTGAGCCAAGATAGCTCCACTGCACTACACTCCAGGCGGGACAACAGAGTGAGACTGTGTCTCAAAAAAAAAAAAAAAAAAAAAAAGGTACATCTCATCTTCAAGCATTTCCTGAATGCTGCTAAGGAGATGATAAACATCTATGTGATAAACAACTTTACAACCATCTGTCTCTAACATAAGATCACATGAGGCCATTGTAATAAGTTCAAAGTTCATTAATCTATTGAAATAATTCAGGCATGTATTAGATAGATTCAGTTGTGCCAACAGAAAATTTACTGATTTCCTCAGAAAGAATAATCTAAAACCATGGTTTTCAGCCTTGGCTGCACAATGGAATCACCTAGAAAACTTTAAAAACACTGATGCCTGGGTCCTATCCCAAGTCTCTGATTTAATTGGCCTGAGATGTGGCCTGGGCGCCAGGTGATCTAATGTGCAGCCAAGCTCAAGAACCACAGATCTAAAAGATGAGGGAAACTGGGCTCAAGGGCAGTGATTAAAGAGCCACGTCTGGACACTCCAGGGGAAGGAAGGCGAAAAGTGCTCTTCAGTGTGTTCAATCGACTTTCAGTTACCCATACTAATTGAAGAGAAGACTGTCACAGACAATTGTAAGATCTTAAACTTGAAAGTTCTTTTATAGTTCGCAAAGCATTTGATCGTATTTAAACTTCACCATAAGCCTAAGTGGTAGAAAGGTATCTATGCTTCTCTAATGGACGAGGAACAGGAGTCTCAAGAGTGAATGATTTGCAAAGATGTAAGTGGCAGAATAATTTTATTAGAACTATAATCCAGAATGTTCAATAGCCTCAAAATTCAAACAATAATTTCATTAGAACTATAATCCAGAATGTTCAATAGCCTCAAAATTCAAACAATTTTATCTAGACTGTTAAATTCCTTTTGTCTCCCTGAGGAAGAGCAAAATCTGCTCATGCGTAAAAAACCAAACCAACCAACCAACCAAACAACAACAACAAAAACAGGAAACTTTTAAGACAAGATGGAGTGGCAGAGGGAAAAAATAATCAAATGAAAAGTTTCTCAGAAAACAATAATAGTGAGCTGACTTCCTATTAGGGATAATGGTGGCTGTCATTTCTTCCTGTATATGACACCTGGCAGAAGGTTGATATGGCAACGAAGGGTTAGGCAAAGAAACTTTCTCGTTTTCCCACCCATGAGACCTTCAATTGGAACCTTATTTGTCGTCTTCGAAGCAAGAATAAAAGTGGGATGAAAGCTTCTGCAAATTACCTTGGTATGAGATTAAAGGTAATTTTAAGGTCTTTGGAAGAACTGAGATGATATTACAACAGTCCATGATAAGACCATTTTAATATTAAGCTATTCAGATTTTCAAAGACTGCATCTTTTGACCCTTAGATTTTAGGTTGCTCTCTTATTCAGAGCTTTGGAAGCTGACTTCAGGGTTGGGAGGCATCTCATATATTTTCCCATTCACTTTCTTGTAGCAACAACACCACCTTTTCACTTCATGTGGTCCTAGTGGGGCTGTGATCTGGTGCCCCAGGTTCCCAGAGGGGCACATGATCTGGAATAGGTCACTCAGTACCTCATAGAAACTGGTCCATGGATGGTAGATACCCCAAGTAGGGGCAATCAATGTGTATGTTGGTTACAGATCAGTTACTCCAACATCTGCAAAGATAAACTTCAAATCTCAGTGGTTTAACAGATAGAAGTATATTTGTAATTCACATAAGTCCAATATGGCTTTCCATATAGTCATTCGGGGACCCAGGCTCCTTTCATCTTGTGACTACCTTCTCTTCTCGGGTCTCAGAATCTTCCCCATTCAGCCAACAAATGGGGAAATAAGACAAAAGAATTACTTTTGGAAGATTTGTATGGGCCAAGCTGGAATGGAGGTTTTCCCATCTGCTCACATTCTGCCTGCTTGTAGCAGGACAGCCAGTGTCTGAGGAGGCTGGTGGGTTCTGTCCACATGCTTGCAGTTGGCAGGAAAGGTTTTCATCGGCAGCCAGTTACTTAAACTTAAAAAAGAACACCATGTTGATAGCCTCAGGTCTTCCTTTTCTTTGGGGAGAATAGGTATGTGTAAGTTGGTAGGGAAGAAGAAAAATAGATATTCTCTTATCCAGCCTCCTTTGAATATCCCTCCAGGTTAACCATTTCCTCTAGAACATTTGCTGACCCAAATCCAGGGCACCAGAAAGCCCACAGGGCACCAGAAAGCCCTTTTTCTAATTCTCCTCTAACACTTTTGCCCCTAACAGCTGAGCTGTCTGCTTACCAAGGGTCACTTCTGCTTGTTCCAAAACTCTTTTATGCCAGTTGTTCTTATTGTTATGATTCAAGTATAAACCAAGTTTGGCTGGGCACAGTGGCCAAACTTGGTCACATGACTACTGCCAAGGAAAGGGAGGCTGGAAATACCACAGAGTTGTGAGGTTTGCTGACTAGCTCGCTAGCTCTGCCACAAGGTCTTCCTCTGGGATTAGCATACGGGTGTTGGGAATGCTAAACTGGGAACACGTCTGCCTGAATGACCAGCAGCCATCTTTTCTAGTTGCAGGGAGGGATGTGATCACACTAAAAGAAGGGACTAAGAGTCAACCATCACATAAAAGAAGGCAGAGCTAAAAGATGGTAAAAAAGAGAGGAGAAGAGGAGGAAGAGAAGAGAGACTGAGAGAAGGAGAAGAAGAGGAGGAGGAGAGAGCACACATTCCATTGTGTTCAGGTTTGGTCAGTAACAACCCTGAACTTCTCAATTATGGGTGCCATCAGGACCAGCTACATAATTTGCAGCTACATAAGGGCAAAATTAAATTTGGAGCCCTTTGTTAAAAAATTATTAATAATTTCAAGACAGCAAGAGTCTTATCTGGCTAGAAGGTTTATAGATAAAGTAACCACACCCCTGTCCCATCTCCTTTATAATTATTACACATGGAGTTGTTCAGTAAATATTTGATGAGCAAAGGAATGCATTCTTCAGTTTTTGACTGCTGTGTGAGAGACATATCTTGAGTGACACAAACTGAAATCAGACATGAGCACTGCTGTGCCTCAAAGAATGTATAATCTATTGAATGATACAGCTGCATCATAATTGCCTCAGTATTCATTTATCTCTTCACTCTGCTTCTGTCCTAGGTAAGCTGTCTATGTTGGTGTCCCTATGCACTTATCTGTTGAGCACATTTGTAAAGTACCTACTGTGTACCCAGAACATGGGGACACAGAGGTAAAAGGCCTGCTTCCTGCACTTAAAGATTTCATAAACTCCTGGAGGCGAAGGAACAGTAACGTGGGAGGAAGAAGCGACAGCAAAAGCATGTGCATTTACATCACTTTGTGATAAGTACAGTGATGGAGTATTTGGGGGCTGTTCCGAGAATGCAGAAGGATCTATAATGCTCACAGCATGTGGAAGGAGCTCTGGTTTCCAGTTCTAGGCAGCCACTTAATGCCCAGTCTGAAACAAAACATAATGCACCTCACCCTGCACTCTTCCACCCCCTCAAGATCAAGTGAGATAATATGAGTGAAAGCACTTTGTAAAGGGTCATTCAAATGTTAATAAAGGAGTTTCTTGATGACAAAGTCTTTTCTGTTTATAGCAGTATCATTGGACTGGCTTATTTGGATAAAGTACATATTTCTCCCATTCCTTTTGGAGTTTGGCGCCTTTTTTTTTTCTTTTGCCTAGTAGCTTGATTTCTTTTCTACTAAGGAGAGGCTAACTTCAACTGTATCCTCCTTTGCCCTGGATTCTAGAAAGTCCCGTGGCCCTGAGCAGGTGCCAGAAGTGGCTTGGAAGCAGTTAGCGGCAGTGCTCAGTTCATACAGAGGAACAGCTTGTTCCTGGAATGTAATTTTCCCTGAATCAAATCCTAGCTGAGACGGGAGCCTGAGCTGGAAAACTTCCAAGTTTTACTGCAGGGTTTTAAGAATATTATATTTGTTCCAGCAAAAGAATTGTAACTGGAATGCAATACAATAAACTGTTCTAGAAAACACTTCCCAACCTCTATTGGCTTGTGAACACCTTTTTCAGTTATATAAAAACTTGCACATTTTTAGAAACAAATTATTATTTTTGCTTTGAATATGATAAATAATTTTTGTTTTTGTCTTTAGCACCTTAGTATTATAATACTAATTTTTAAAATATATATATTTTATTGCGTTTTAGGTTTTGGAGTACATGTGAAGAGCATGCAAGATTGTTGCATAGGTACATACATGGCAATGTGGTTTGCTGTCTTCCTCCCCATCACCTAGATCTGGCATTTCTCCTCATGTTATCCCTCCCCAACTCCCCACCCTCCTCCCTTAGTTCCCCCATACAGACCCCAGTGTGTGTGTGATGCTCCCCTCCCTGTGTCCATGTGTTCTCATTGTTCGACACCCGCCTATGAGTGAGAACATGTGGTGTTTGATTTTCTGTTCTTGTGTCAGTTTGCTGAGAATGATGGTTTCCAGGTTCATCCATGTCCATACAAAGGACATGAACTCATCGTTTTTTATGGCTGCATAGTATTCCATGGTGTATGTGTGCCACATTTTCCCTCTCCAGTCTATCATAGATGGGCATTTGGGTTGGTTCCAAGTCTTTGCTATTGTAAACAGTGCTGCAATGAAC
>PVKP010045801.1:0-15948 GCA_004027715.1 Plecturocebus donacophilus | reverse complement strand
CAGTATACAAACTCAAAAATTACTGGTTGGTCCTTCCTTTGTTTAACATCAGGGCACAAAGATGTAGAAAAGTAGGAAAAAAACATTTAAAGTTATTATAGTGATAGCAACTGCTTAAGAGATATATAAGCAAAGCAAGAAATCTTTACTTGTCTTTCATATGTTGTAATAAGGTTTTTGTTCACAATTTTAATGTTACTTTAAAAATTAATATTGTGTTACTCAGGTTTAATAAAATGCAGAGGCCATATACAAGCAACATACTACTATGTTCACTTAGAAAATAGCTACCTCCTCAGATTTAACAATCTAGGGCAGTGGTTTCCAAATTTGTGGTATTGGGCAAAATGAGACAAATAAAACAGTGTAACCAGGCTTTTGTATTTATTAATTTATTCTGTTTAAGGGGCAATTTTTTTTTTTTTGAGATAGGGTCACTTTGCTGCCCAGGCTGGAGTGCAGTGGCAGGATCATGGCTCACTACAACCTCCATCTCCCGAGTTCAAGTGAGTCTCTCATCTCAGCCTCCTGCACCACCATGCCCAGCTAATTTTTTATTTTTAGTAGAGATGAGGTTTTGCCATGTTGCCTAGACTGCTCAAACTCCTGGGCTCGAGCAGTCCTGCCTCAGCCTCCCAAAGTTCTGAGATTATAGACGTGAGCCACTGCATCCAGCTTAAGGGACAACTCTTTATTCATTGTTTTTGGTTTTAAAATATCTTTAAAACAGTATTAGTAGTATATGAGAGGTATATTTATTATGTACCTTTGTGTAGATATGCATGCCCATGCTACTTTTATTCCTGACATTGTTTTTTTTTTTTTTTTTTTTTTTCAGAGGAATAAGTTTTAAGAAATTAGTTTGTGGGCCATTCTTGAAGCTTGTAATACTACATAAGTCCCAAGACTTCCTTCCTCTACTAGTCTAGATGGGTGTTCCAGTCAGAACCCCACTCCCTTGTCTCCTAAGTGCCTCATAAATAGTTACCAGCAATTCTCAGTACTTCATTAAAATTCATCTCCTCCTGGGAGATCTCCAACCTTTGAAGTAGCCTCCTGCTAGCTAGAGTAGCCTAGTGATGAAGAACTTGACAGCTTTGGCTCTGCCCCTTAATGTCTTTATGGCCATTACATGTCTTTTACAAGGTTACATAACCTGTTTATGCTTCTTTTTGTTCACAATTAAAATCTGGACAATCAGCTAGGCGCAAGGGTGGCTCAATGCTGTAATCCCAGCACTTTGGAACGCCGAGGTAGGTGGATCACCTGAGGTCAGGAGTTCGAGACCAGCCTGACCAACATGGTGAAACCCTGTCTCTACTAAAAATACAAAATTAGCCAGGCATGGTGGAACACGCCTGTAATCTCAGCTACCCAGGAGACAGAGGCAGGAGAATTGCTTGAACCTGGGAGGCAGAAGTTGCAGTGAGCCTAGATTGCACCATTGCACTCCAACCTGGGCAACAAGAGTGAAACTCCATCTCAAAAAAAAAAAAAAAAGACAAAAAAATGTCAGGATAACTATATATCCTTTTTGTGGTGGTTATGATTATTAAATATTTGGTACAGTGCCAGTCACATAATAAGCACTCAGCTGCTTCATCAATATTATCCTAATTTCAGTTGTGTATGGAAAGCAACAGATTAAGCTAAGTAAAAAATAACACCCCCACCCAAATTTTGTTTCAGTCTCTCTGTGTTTGGTGAGGTTTCCAGGTGATGCTTATATTTAATACATTTAAGAACCATTACCTTAAAGGTTCATTGATAGTGAACTTCATCTAGGACTTGCCAAAGCCACTAACATTAAGGAGTTGAGATCAAATTCATTTTGTCCAGTACATCTCAAATGTCTAACATCTTGTCTGGCATATAGTAGGCATTCAGTAAATCATTGTTTAATGTGTGTAGCACAACTTCATAGTTTCATGAGATAACACAGTCATACCCTAAAAAAAATGAGAGCAAACATTGGTTCTAGGTATGTTGTGGAGACCTTAGTGGGGAATTCACTGGGGCATAAGAATTAATTATCTGTGATTATTCTTCCTATGGCTTATTAGAAAAAGATTGCATGAGCTATTATTAAAATCATAATATATATCTTTCCTTCACAGTAAGACTAATAACAGTCATAACAGGCTCTTCTCCCTTTATTTTGGCTTTATAACCATCTTTTTTCATTTTATTGAAAAGTAAAGTAGGTGATGTACTTTCGTTTTTCTTATTTTCTGGCATAAGTTTTGTTTTTTAAATTCAACTTTAGCCAGGCACGTTGGTGTGCACTAGTATTCCTAGCTTTTTGGGAGGCTGAGTCGAGAGGATTCCTTGAGCCCAGGAGTTTAAGTCCAACTTGGGCAACATAGGGAGCTCCCTGTCTTTTAAAAATAAATAAATAAATAATACATTCAACTTTAAAAGTCATACAGTACTGTTTCTTTTGAATTGAGAAATAGTTCTTAGGCAATGAGGATGCTCCTAACTATAATCTATAAAGAAGAAACATGTTTTACTTAACTTGAATAATTTATTAGGACACTGAACAAAAATGCTACAAAACTAATAATTCCACAAGAATAGTTGTATAGTCATCTGATTTCTGAGTGAAGCATTTTCAACTAGATAATTCTAGAAGAAAATATTGAAATAACCTTGGCAGACATTATTCATAATAAAGATAGATAAAAAACAGTTCTTACCTAGCCATAATAATACATCAGTGTCTGTGGCTAAACTAGGAAAAACGCTAATATTTATTATATGCTTTTTCCTAATGTAGCTTGTATATACGGTCAGTTTTATACGAGGAGATTATTTGACATTAGTTTTCTTGCTGGGAAATCCTGATTTCCAGTTGGTGTGATGTTTTACTTCCTTTGATTACAGTCTTAATCTACTAGAAATGAAAAGATAATCAAGAAGTGGGTCTTCCAGTTTTCATTTATCTTGATCATCTATGGAGTAGGTGCAACCTTTAGATTATTTGTTGTATCTTTTTATTTTATCATTATTTGCTCTAAAGATAGTCTGTTCAAATTTGTTACAACCAAAAATATGAGGTAGGTAATTTTCATCTTCATCCAAAAAATTGCTTTCTAAAGCCAATCACTCTGCGTGATACAGGGTCTTCATTGATTTTTAGCTACCTGAAACTGAGTCTGAAACCACTTCTCTCTACTTTTTCTTGTCTTTTTCATTCAAACGTGTGTACATTTTGCTGTTAAGCACCATAAAGCTACTTACATTTAATGTTCATCTCTTCTTTCTTTTGTTGTTATTGCTATTTTCTTTCTTTAGTCCTTCTCAGAAACACAGTGGCATGGATTGTATGGATCCGCTGAGACTGCTTTCTAAAAGATTGGCAGTGACATCTTTCATGCTAAATTCTGGTGTCCACCCTTGTTCTCTGAAAGCGTCTCCCTTGCTTTTTGTAGCCTTGTGCTTTGCTCCACTGCTCTCTGATCCTTGCTTTTCTTGTTTATTTTAAAAATTTTTGTTTTTGGCTATCTTTGCTGGTTTATTTTCATGCCTCAGAATATTTTCTAAAACTAAGGCCTTAATTCTTTGTTTCTCTGTGTTTAGGTCTGCAGTTTCCTCTAAAGAGGGCTGCAAATGACATAAAGGAATGAGTGGTCCAGGTGGGTACACAATTCATAAGAGAACAGATCTCTGTCCAACCAGTACAATACCACTGTTTGACTTAAACTTACTATCATGTGGGAAGAAAAAGTTTACTGCGATCAGATCTTCTAGTGAATCAAGAGAACTATGGGAAGTCCAGATTTTTATGTGAAATATGCCAGATTTCGAATATCGGCAGCCAGTGGAAGTTTGGGAATACCCACATGTGAGACGCTTTGGAGCAGTATTCTGGTCAGAACGGGGTTTATGTAGCTTGTACATTGCACAGCCTTTGGGTTTGTTGACTATATTGTAATGTGTACCATTTGTACTACTATTAAGAGTCTAGGAATTGCCTTAAAGCTGGATTTTCATAACAAGTGCCCATTTTGTAATTTGTGTATATATATTGTTTGGAAGTGCCCTGAAGGGAAAGATTGATGGAGATGATTGGAGCAAATGCCACCCTTTCCTGCCACAATGGTTAGAAACTATTTTTAATACATTGAAGTTTAAATAAATATGACAATAGGCGTCTAATCTGTGCCTCTGCTGTGAATCTTGGAGAGCTTATGTATTCTCATAACTTCAAACGTTTCTAAATAGAAGATACAGAACTAAATTCTGGTTCCCTTTCAATAAATTTTTAGCTGGTGACTTGGACAAAGTCATAATTCTTTGGCCCTTAACAGGCTGATATTGGAATTGGAGATAGTTCGGTTTCCATTTCAGCTCAGGGAGCTTTCTAGTTCTAAAACTCATGATCTTATTATTCTAAATCTCTATTTCTTAAGTGCTGTCATGCTAGTTTGCATATTATATTTCCAGTCATGAAAGAACATTTCACTATTTTAGTGTTTCTTTGCTTAGTTCATCTTTCTTCCCAACATAGTTCATTTCTTGGTTTTTTGTCTTTAATCATTTTCCTGATAATTCAGACTCTTGAAAAGTTTCTGACGCATGTCTCTTCATCCTCCTGGCCCTTTTATTTCTCCTTGTAAATATAGTTCATATCCATATTTTCCTCCATTCCTGGAGTTCTTGAGGCTTGGGCTCTCCATGACTACCTTAGGTTTCTCTGTCTCCCAGTCTGTGATGTCCCTTCCAGCCATATGCAGTCTATTTTAAACAAAACTCTGACCACTCTACTTTTTATTTTCAAAAGCCTCAGTGGTTGGTTCTTCTCTCCTGCCTGCAAAATATGTTTCTTTCTCAGATTTTCAGAGATTCTATAATATTGCCCTTACCTTATCCAACCGTATTTCCCACTATGAAATAGTTATTACTGCAAGTTAAGAAGGTATCTTATTACCAGTTATGCCTTTTGACTTTTATTTATTTCAGTTTCCTCACCACTAAAACAGCTCTATTTTTTTTTATTCCTTTGGTGAAAACATCGCACATTCTCAACAGCTCAGTTCCATGCTTTCCAGGAATCTTCTCTGGTGACCTGAGCATACACCAACTTCTCCTTTCTTTGCATTTCTGTTACATCTAATGAGTGCTGCAGAGCTTATCATCTAAAATCCTAGATGCTTCTAGGACTGAAAAATAGTAGAGATCAGCTAATCATCTGTGCATTTTTTTTCTTTCTTTCTTTCTTTCTTTTTTTTTTTTTTTTTTTTTTTTTTTTTTTTTTTTTTTGAGATGGAGTCTCACTCTGTCACCCAGGTTGGAGTGCAGTGACACAATCCCAGCTCACTGCAACCTCTGCCTCCCAGATTCAAGCGATTCTCCTGCCTTAGCCTCCCAAGTAGCTGGGACTACAGGTGCATGCTACCACACCTGGCTAATTTTTGTATTTTTAGTAGAGACAGGGTTTCACAGTATTAGCTAGGATATTGTTGATCTCCTAACCTCATGATCTGCCCGCCTCAGCCTCCCAAAGTGCTGGGATTACAAGTGTGAGCTACCACGCCGGGCCATCTGTGCATTTTAGAAATGATAGGACATTTGCGATATCCCCTTGATCATATTAATTAACAGCACAACCTAAATTAGTTCTGTCTCTTAATTTCCTACATATAGCTTGCCTGAGGTATCGTGATAGCAGCCATAGAAAATACTTAAACTAATGAGTGTGGTTATATTTTAATATAATGTTAACCAAAAACAGACTGTAGTCCTGCTTTGGTTTGTGGGCCATAGACTGTTGATCTCTGTTCTAGAGTATACTAACAACTATCTCTGCTAATTTTTCTCTTTTATGTTGGTTTTAAAACAATGAAACACATAAAGCAGGGGTCCCCAGTCCCCAGGACACATACCTGTGGAACCTGGCAGCACAGCCGGAGGTGAGTAGCAGGTGAGCCAGTGAAGCTTCTGGTGTATTTACAGCTACCCCCATTGCTGTGTATTTACACTGTCCCCTGTCAGATCAGTGGTGGCATTGGATTCTCATGGGAGTGGGAACCCTACTGTGAACTGTGCATGCAAGGGGTCTAGGTCGCTCATTCCTTATGTGAATCTACTGCCTGATGATCTGTCACTGTCTCCCATCACCCCCAGATGGGACTATCTAGTTGCAGGAAAATGAACTCAGGGCTCCCACTGATTCTACATTATGGTGAGTTGTATAATTATTTCATTATATATTATGATGTAGTAATAATATAAATAAAGTGTACAATAAATACAATGAGCTTGAATCATCTGGAAACCACTACCCCCAACCCCAGTCTATGGAAAAATTGTCTTCCACAAAACCAGTCCCTGGTGCCGAAAAGGTTGGAGACCACTGACATAACAAAAATCATCACTACTACTTTTATTTAGAAGCATCATCAAGACAAGGAACGAAGTATAATTTAGTTTTATTGTCAGGTATAAATTTTCCATGTTTAATTAAACTTTAGAAGTCATACAATAATGGTTGAATTGAGAAACATTGCTCTTAGGTAATAACAATGTGTTTGAGTATAATCTATAAAATAGACACATATTATGCGTGAGTGAGGGGTGCATTTTCAGTGACAAGTATAGCACTTCAATCTGAAGAATTACTGTTTTTCTCATACTCCAGGTCATCTACTTAAGTCTGTTGAAGTATAATAATTAACTTCTGACCACTCTTGGCCTTTAAATTTCTCATGGCTCTCCTCATAGGAATTATACTGTTAACCCTGCTTTCCTGGGCAAATTCCAACCAAAGTAATTATATTCTTAGTCTTACCTGAATTCTCTCCGTAGAGTGTAATTATCTGAGCTGCATTCTTCCCAGGGCATTGGGCTTAGCACACCTACTACTCTCCTTATCTTTAGTCCTTGACTGTTGGATAATCTCATTACTGCTCTTGAACAGTTAACTCTTATCCTGCATGGAAGAATTGGCATTTTATGTTGTGTAGTGTACATTTGATTTCACTGTTTACTTTGTATAAGATTAAAATTAACCTTGGCAGGCCACTTTTGACCTTGGGCAGGTCAAAGATGTAAGTGTGGTGAAATTATAGCAAAAGGGGTAAATATGTTGAAATAAAGATCTTAGAATCAAACTTAAAAACATAGAGACCTTTTAAGTTTTGGTGTCAGAAGCCACTGTTTTATTCCACATTATTAAAATTAGCAGTTAAGTTTTTTTTTCATCTCCAGGCTTTATACTCTTAAAAATTATTGGATTATATCTGTGAATATTTGTTGTGTTAGAAATTAGAACAAATTTAGTATACCTTTTAAATTACTTTGTTTAAAATATTAATAAATTCATGTTAATGTCATTATGAAAAACATATTTTGAAAAATGTTGAAAAGAGTGGCATTGTTTTACAGTTTTGCCAGTCTCTTAATGTCTGACTTAGTAGACCCACAGCTATTTCTGGAACGTCTTGTGATGCATTGTTTTACTTGATGTGTGAAGAATATCCTCACACATGATATGTAATTGGAAAAAGAATATTTTAATAGATTTTTCAGATAATTGTGAATATTTTTCTTTGATATACACCAAAAGTTAACAAGTAGTAATTTCTGTAGGTTAATTGCTGTGTGGAATCTGAAATCATATCAGTGAATTTTTCATTCTTTTACATTGAAATCCACCAGCCTGTCTTAATACCTGCCATGCATATGTTTATTCACTTATTCATTGAAGTGTGTGTGTGTGTGTGTGTGTGTGTGTGTGTGTGTTTAACTTCTTTTTTCCCTCTTGGACTTTGAATGAATCATTTACCCATGCATGGTTCTGTAATATCAAATATTGGTCATTTGGAAATTATTGGCTCTCTGAATTATGCAGACATTCCAAATGTTGATACATTTTTTATACAGTGTGAAAAGTATCATTTTAAAGCAACACCTGTGATCTCAGAAAAATCTTCAAGTTTTTATTGATGGCAGATACAGATTTTCCAAAATTCTGGTTTTTGTTTGAAAGGTCAAATTTTATCATTGGTGACAAATACTGTCATTTTTTATGGGAAAGGATTGTTCAGTCATTATTTTCAGAAAGTACAACTGAATAGCCATAGTTTGTCAGTCATTGTTTCAAGTAAAAGTGGCATTCCAAAACAGGTAATTTAATTTGCAGCTTTAACAGATATACAAATACTGTCCTTCAAGCCAGCCATCATATTTAGGTATGCAGTAGAAATGCTTTATGCATGCTCAAAGAATAGTGTTTAATGCAATTAGTGATTTTTGCTGCTTTATCGAGAACAAGTGAAGCTGAATTTTTATTTCTCTTTTAACTGCAGGTGGTAAAGTTAGACACATTGTGTTGATTTGAAATAAGGCACCAGGAGTTTTACCTGTGATTGTTTTTGTATCAACAGTGTAAATGTTCACTAAGTGAAAATGGCAAATGAGGTCTTAGTTTTATTATGAAAATAGTTTTGATTTTGTTCTTGCCCTGAAAAGTTCTCTGAGATGCTCAGAGGGGAGCATCCCAGAGACTTTTTTTTTTCTATTTAAAAGAAACTTAAGTTTCACAAGTGCCACACTTGAAAATTATAGTTATAAGCCTTGCAGAGGACAGTGTTTAATATTCCCCCTTTCTTACAGTTATTAAAATGTAATAACCATTTTTTTTATTTTCTATTTTTAATAGACAGGGTCTCACTCTGTCACCCAGGCTGGAGTATAGTGGTATAATCACAGCTTACCGCAGCCTGGAACTCATGGGCTCAAGCTTTCCTCCTGCCTTGGCTTCCCAAAGTGCTGAGATTACAGGCATGAGCCACAGTGCCCAGACCATAACAGTTCTTTTGTTTTATTTCATTTACTTTGATATTCTCTGAGACAATTATTATGAAAACTTTGCTCATTTTTCTAGGCCTTTATCATCAGTTTTATTATTTTATTCAAGAACTGACATGACCGTGTTAATAATTATCCTTAGATGAACCTTCACAAGTTAAGTGGTAGACAAAAAAGGAAAAGACTGAAAAAGTGTTTAGGAAAACGTACTAGAAACCTACATGGCCACTGAAATATTTAAAAGAAACTAAGTGAAGTTAACTTTTCATTTTATAACAGAATTGAGAATCAACTGCTTCATCTGCTCAAATCATTCTAAGTCTATTGTGTTATTTGAGCAAGTCATTTGACTGTCTATGTCTCAGTTCTCTGACTAGCTGACATTGCTATAAATTTGGTATGTATGTCCAGGAATTGAAGTAGGCCTCCATGGAAAGAAACACAATCCTTTACTTAACCTTTCTAACAATAGTTTAGTTGTGGCTTGGCTCTAAAGGCAAATATTAGCCAATTCAGTCTATATCCTCTTCCTCATGCATTCATGGTGTGTGTAGAAATGGTATATGTCTGAGTATCAAATCAGCTGTATCTATCAAAGACAAAAATATTCTGGTTCATATTATAGATAACAATAAGTTTCCAGTCAAAACAGAGAGGTAAATAAATATCTGCTCATGATCCTTTTGTTTATACTGCAAATGTCGATACTGCTTAGTGGCACTGATTTATGATTTATGGCCACACGTGTGCCCATTGTGTCTATTTCACTGCTGCTGGTTGGCTTTCTTATACTACCATTCTGTCATGTGGAATGGCAAGTAAATGAACCAGTTGATACCTACAGAGCAGGAACCACCATTGAACCATGGATACTGATTTTAGAACCTTGCTCAACTGATAAGTGCTTGATGTGGAGGAGTTTTATTTGACTATATTTCTAACAATCCAGACAGACCTGTTACTCATTTTTAGATTTTCTTTAAACCAGGTTCTATTATTAAACATGAATTTAGCAAGAGATTAAGCAAATCTTAAGTGATGACTTAAGGAAAATTGACACATTGCCTCAATATGTTCATAGGAATTCTCTTGTTTAATAATTGAAAATACTATAGACTTTATAACTCCCCAAAAAAGCAACAGACAAGCCGATATTTTTGGTACAATACTCTTTATAATTCAAATAAATGTACAGAGCATGCTAACTGGGAGATGTTTTGGATGGAAATGGTGACCACATTTGATGACTTTCTGCCTCCCTTTCCATTTTGTCTTTTCTTGTGTCTTTTTTAAAAAGTATACTGTTGCAGTTTCATAGCTGTGAATATCTTCTCTTTCTGAGGATATTAATACATTTTTTTCTCCCTCTGTATGGTCTTTCTTCAAGTTGCTTTCTTCTGACTCTTTCAGGTCTAGTAATCTTTGGTTGGTTGAGTGTATTTAATTATGGACCAGGTTACTTGAATCTCCTAAGTCATTATTACTTATTTATATACTTTCCAGGTTTCAAAGTTTATTGTTTTTATCTCTTCTCCCTTTACCTCCATATTGATGTATTTATGCTGTTTTACAAATTTTGCTCTATTATTTAAATAGGACTTTGGAAGATAGCAGATGTCAATGTGTGTTTACTCTCATCTTTACTTGAAATAATTTGCTTATTTAAATAAAAGCATCTAGACAGCAGTTATTGAAACGATGAGTTGAGTTTAGCAAGTACTAAAGTCAATATGATATCTTAAGAAAATGTTTTAGCAATTATATTTTTATGTTGATATAGATCCCATCAAACAGTCATATGAGTTCAGGAGTGATGCTTATGAATTATCACATGCATATGGTTTTAATTAAAATATTATAGGGCTTTAAAATTAAATTATGAAATATTTAAGAATAAGCACATTTTTATTTAATGAATTAGGTAGTTCTAATTCGGTAAATGTAAATAGAAGTGAACATCGTAATGCCCTACAATGTAAGCAGTAGTTCACAGTTTCTAAAGATTTATAGGAGGACAAAATCAGTTTGATTTTGAATATGCTTAAATTTTGCATGTTTGTACATTTTTCCCACCTTACCAAGTGGCACCTTCTAGGGAATCAAGTCTCAAGAACTGTAGCCTTAAGTTTTTACCAGATCCACCCAATACTGTAGTTAGAAGTGGCTTTGGCTTGATAGTGGGATGTCCAAAAGTGTTAGAATCAGCTATACCTGGCTTTAAATCTTAGCTCTGTTACCTTTTAACCATGTCTAAGAAGGGCGAAATGCAAAATTTTACTAATACCCTTGCTTTGGAATTATTGTCAGGAGTAAGTGAGTTGAAATATATGTAGTAATTAGAGCAATGCTAGACATTCAGGTATTAGTTTCCTTCTCTTATAAACCCTTACTAGTTTTTATTTCTTCAGGATGACAGACAAGTTCTCTTATTGTTTTCTCATTACCTGTGCTTTATTCATATTGCCATGATTATCCTTCAGTGTGAAGAATCCATTCCATACTACAGTGAATTAATAATAAAATTCAAGATAAATTTATGCAAAAAGGAGGGTATTGTTTTTATACAAATAAATATTAAGGTAATGAAAACAGTTTTGCTGTCCTTGACAATCATTTTAAAATTGTTTACCATGTCTTATAATTTTAAAAGTTTAGTTTTCATCATTTAAAGACAGGTATCCTTATAAGACACTTGACATCTGTTAGTCTCAAAATCTGCTAGTGTATTAGTCAGGGTTCTCCATAGGAACAGAACCAATAAGATACATATACAAAAGAGAATTTATTAGGGAGAATTGGTTCATGATGTTACATAGGTGAAGCCCCACCATAAGCCATCTGCAAGCTGGAGAATGATAGAAGCCAGTAGAAGCTGGTAGCGTGGCTGTAAGTCCGGAAGCCTCAGTACTGGGTAAGCTGACAGTGCAGCTCTCTCAGTCTAAAGCTGAAGACCTGAAAGCCCTTGAAAGGCAGCTGGCGCAAGTCCCACGGTTCAAAGGCTGAAGAACCTGGAGTCTGATGTCCAAGCACAAGTGGAGGAAAAGATATACTGCTCCAGAAGAGAGAGAGAGAGCAAGCAGAAGAGCAAGCAAACTGAATATCCCCCTTCTGTCTGCTTTGTTCTAGCTGTGCTAACAGCCAGTTGGCGTGGGCAACTGTTCTAGTTCCTGGCCACTCTTTTCTAGACCCTGCCCACTTTGAGGGCTGGTCTTCCTCTCTCAGTCCATTGATTCTCATGTCATCTTCTCTGGAAACTTTTTTACAGACATACCTAGAAACAATACTTCAGCAGCCATATAGGCATCCCTCAGTCTAGTCAAGTTGACACCTAATACTAACCATAATACCGAGGGTAGTGAACATAATTATAATAGCTTAGGTGCTAGATATTTCAGATGCCTCATTCATTCATTGGCAACTCCATCATCAGCCCTGTACTGGGGCTGGGGCTATAATGGTGAAGAAATGTATCAGTTATTTATTGGTGTGTAACAAATTACTCCAAAGTATATTGACTTAAACGTTTATTACTCATACTTTCTGTGAGGTAGGAATTCAGGCATAGGCTCTTCTGGCTTGGGGTCTCATGAGGTTGTTATCAAGATGTCTCCTGACGTTTTTCACATTGTATACTGTATGTCAGAACATCATGTGCATCTTGAATATATATGTAATTTTTGTCAATTTTATGTCAAAGCTGGGGGAAAAAGATGTCTTCTCAATAGCAATCTTTAGTCATTGGAAGACTTGACTAGGGCTGGAGGAATTACTTTTAAGTTAGCTCAGTCATATGCCTGCCATGTTGATGCTGGTTGTTGGCAGGAGGTCTCATTCTTCCCAGTAGAGATCTCTCCATAGGTTACTTGGCTGCCCTCATGACATGGTGATTGGCTTCCACCACAGCAAACAGTCAAGAGGAAGGTGGAGGAAGATGGAGAGGAAGAGAAAAGGAAAGGAGAAGGGGAGTCACAGAAGCTGTCTAAAAAGAGTACTCTCAAAAGTCACATAGCATCCGTTCTGTCACAATGTTTTTATCAGAAGGAAATCACTAAGGCCCACACTCAACAGATTAAGATTAGACTCTCCTTTTTAGAGGGAGAGATATCAAAGAATTCGTGGATATATTTAAAAATCACCACAGTATAACACCTTTCCTTTCAAGATACTAAGTTTCCTAGGTAACTTGAGACTACAGTTACATTGGTAACTATATTATTGTCTAACACCGAATTAGAGTTACCAGTTAAACACCAAAATATAACGAGAAAGTGACATAAAAGCACTATGTGCAAAAGCCTTGCCTTTATATGTATGTATATATATATATATATAGGAATGCTGCTAATTTTGGGTATTTTTGAGTTGGGTGTCTTACCATCTTTTCAAATTCAAAAGATCCATGATCAGACTCACCAAACACATCCTCAAACTAACTCTCTAATTTCCTGTTATTGTTACATGTTTAGCCCGAAATACAGAGGGAAAAGATACTGCCAGGTTTACTGCATTGAGGAAAAGCTCTTGGAGAAGAATGGGGAATGAAAAGGAATTAGACAAGATTCTTTGGACAAGGCAAAAGGAAGAAGTTGAAGGATTCAAGTTAAAGGATAACCTTAAGCCGGGCATCGTGGCTTATACCTGTAATCTCAAGGACTTGGGAGACTGAGGCAGGAGGATCTGTTGAGGCCTGGGGTTTGAGACCAGCCTGGGCAATGTAATGAGGCACCCATATCTCTATAAAAGTACATACATACATGTATACTCAAATACATAAAGGATAATGTCACTTGACAGTATGAGTGTGAAAGCAGTTACAACTGTGTGAAACATAATAAGGATGTCATTGTTCCTAGACTGTGTAGCATGATTCTTAATGGAAGAGAGTGTAGCTCCGTACTGTAGGTGGTTAATAAAATATGGAGAACCATTAGCGCAGTCGGAGAGACTTGGGTTGCCAATGGCTCCTTGTACAACCTTGGGTTGCTTACATTCTCTGCACTTCAGTTTCTTACTGGGAAAATAAATGAACCAAATAATTTCCAGTGCTAACATTTTATGCCTTTGGAAAGGAACTTAGATATAATTGAAACAATTCAAATTTATCTAGTTTTTAATTTTTTTATTTAACCCTTTTTAAAAAAATTGTGGATACATGGTAGGTGTATATATTTATGGAGTACAGGAGATATTTTGATACAGGCATACACTGTGTAGTAATCACATCAGACTAAATGTATCTGTCCCCTCAAGCATTTATCCTTTGTGTTACAAACAATCCAGTTATACTCCTTAATATGGTTTGGATCTGTGTCTCCACCAGATCTCATATTGAATTGTAATCCCCAGTGTTGGAGCTGGGGCCTGGTGGGAGGTGATTGGATCCTGGGAGTGGTTTCTCATGAATGGTTTAGTACCATTAACTAGGTACTGTCCTCATGATAGTGAGTGCGTTCTTGCCAGATCTGGTTGTTTAAAAGTGTGTAGCACCTCCCTCCTCTCTTGCTCCTGCACCTGCCATGTAAGATGCCTGCTCCCCTTTGCCTTCTGCCTTGATTAGAAGCTTCCTGAGGCCTCCCCAGAAGGAGAAGCTGCTATGCCCCTTGTATAGCCTGCAGAACTGTGAGCTAATAAAACCTCTTTTCTTTATAAATTACCCAGACTCAGGTATTTCTTTATAGCAATGTAAGAACGGACTAATACATGAGATATTTTGATACAGGTAAACAATGCATAATAATCACATCAGGGTCAATGTATTCATCCCCACAAACATTTAGATTTGTGTTATAGACAATCCAGTTATACTACTTTAGTTATTTTTACATGTACAATTAAGTTATTATTGACTATAATCACCCTGATGTGCTATCAAATACTAGATTTTTAAAAAATATATTAACCATCCCCACATTTCCCCATTCGTCTCCCTGCCCTTCCCAGCCTCTGGTAACCATCCTTCTGCATTCTGTCTCCATGAGTTCAGTTGTTTTGTTGATCTTTTGTATTGTTTATTTTGTTTTGATTTCATTTATTTCTGCTCTAATCTTTATAATTTCTTCTACTACATTTGGTCTTGTTTTGCTCTTGCTTTCCTAGTTCTTTAGGATGCATCCTTGGGTTGTTTATTTAAAGTTTTTTGTTTGTTTGTTTGTTTGTTTTTAGGCAAAACAGTACTGCTCTTGCTTTATCTCATAGATTTTGCTGTGTTGTTTCCATTATCATTTGTTTCAAGAAAGTTTTCAATTTTCTTCTTAATTTCTTCATTGACCCATTGGTCATTCAGGAGCATATTGATTAATTTCCATGTGTTTGTATAGTTTTGAACATTCTTCATTATTGATTTCTGGTTTTACTCCATTGTCATCAGAGAAGATACCTGATATTATTTCTTTTTTTGAGGAGAATGTTTTTAGATCTGTTTTGTTTCCTTACATATGGTCTGTCCTTGGAAATGATTCATGTGCTAAGGAGTACAAAGGGTATTTTGCAGCCATTGGGTGACATGTTCTGTAAATATCTGTTAGATCCATTTTGCCTGCAGTGCAGATTAAGTCTAATGTTTCTTTGTTGATTTTCTGTCTAGATGATCTGTTACATCATCCTGCTGAATTGACCCCTTTATTGTCATATAGCAACCTTCTTTGTTTCTTGTTATAGTTTTTGTCTTGAAATCTATTTTGTCTGATTAACTATAGCTACTCCTGCTGTTTTTTGGTTTCCATTTGCATGGAATATTTTTTTCTATCCTTTTATTTTCAGTCTCTTGTGTCTTTATAGGTGAAGTATGTTTCTTGCAGGGAATGGATCATTGCATCTTGTTTTTTAAATCCATGCATCCACTCTGTGTCTCTTGATTGGAGAGTTTAGTCCACTTACATTCAGTGTTGTTATTGATAAGTAAGGATTTGCTCCTGCCATTTGTTACTTTTTTTCTGATTGTTTTGTGGTCTTCTCTTCCTTCCTGCCTTCCTTTTAGTGAAGGTGATTTTCTCTGGTGGTATGTTTTAATTTCTTGCTTTAATTTTTTGTGTATCTGTGGTATGTTTTTAGATTTGAGATTACCATGAGGCTTGTAAATAATATAACCATTATTGTAAACTCATGATAACTTAACACTGATTACATGAACAAACA
>PVKP010045800.1:0-15940 GCA_004027715.1 Plecturocebus donacophilus | reverse complement strand
ATAAAATTTTAAATATTTATGACTTATGATGCCTTTTTGGAAGAGAAGGAAGATGAAAGAAGAGAAAGATTTAGTCTCCAACAAATAATGTGCTATTTTTCCTTTCCTGTGTTACAGTGAATCTAGACCATTTGTAATTTCTTACAGATTTAGGGTGTTCTGAACTAAATTAGTAAACCATTCAACCAATGTTTTAATTTTTGTCTTAACTACATTTTATGTTTGTGATTTATTCTGTAGATTAAATAAAATATGAAACGTTTCCATTAAATACTGACAAAAAAATCTCATGTTCTATGCTTTATAACTCTTCTAAAAAATTGTTAGAGCTTAATTTTTAACCATCAATAGCAGATGTTTAACTGCCACCACTTATTCTGGCAAGTAAAATTTGCCAAATCTTTGGTAGCCACTTGTACCATTCATAATTCCTGACACATAGGTTTCTTTCCTCACCAACATCTCCTCTTTTGAAAGTTGTTGCCAAGTTTTCATTATTTGGGATCATAATCACATAACACATATATTTTAATCCCAAAACCAAATTTTGGCTGTCAGATAATTGTATTTCCTAACATAATTTCATAGTAGCAAAAAGAATCATCAGTTATATTTTTAAAACATCAAGTTTGAATTCATTTCTAAGTTTAAGTTGTTTGTGAAACATTCTTTTGGGTTCAAGTATATAAGGCTTTTGAAGCAATCTAGTACATGTCCTATCAGCAAAATAATTCTAAGTTAGAATAAAATGCAATGACTACATTGTATATTGGACTTCAATTTTGGGGGACATCTGCAAGTATTATTAAATTAATTTATAACTTTCATTCAACTTATTTTATGGTTTCCTTGAGCCAGAAGGGGAATCAAGTGACTCATTAATATTGTCTTATCATAATTCTGTATATTATGTTTTGATATTCTACAAGGAGAACTCATTTTCTTCCTCTAAGATTGCTTATACGATGTGGAAATAAATCTACTTTATTTTTTTTCTGTTATTCTATTTAAGATATTATTTAGGATCAAACTTAACAAAGGTCAACTCTTTCTGTTCTTTCTGGACAGGATGACTTAAACAATATTCTGATCAATATTAACTTTCATCCTGATATAAACTAATCTATAAATCTTTTCCTTTTAAGGCAATACAGCAACTCCAGAGAGACTCTGGAAAGCATTAAAAATGAACAGCCCAATAAAAAATGGATAATTTTAGAAAAGTTAAAAGATGAATATTGAAAATATCATGGCTTTTTATTAACCAATAGGATTGGAAAAATAATTCAAAAGCAGCTCCAGGATCTGGAAAGGGGTTTGGGAATTGGATTCTGACTACATTGGAATATTAAGAATACCTGTAAGAATAGAGACAGAATCAAGAATTGGGATATTGGAATATTAATATATTGGAATATTAAGAATACCTGCAAGAATAGAGACAGAATCAAGTAGGCTCTCTATGTTTCTTTCTATATGGATTTCTATGGTGAAATTTAATGTTTATTTTATAGATACTAATGCATCTGAATTTAATAACCATTCATAAAAGGTGGTCTTGTATATTGTTTCAAATTTTGGTGTGGAAAGACTTTGATATAGGTCTAGCTGGGCCACTTATCTGGCTGTTAAATTTAATTTTTGTATGCTACTTTTCCCAGACCTCAGTTTTTTAATCTGTAAAACTGCAATTACAATATATACATCATGATTGATAAGAGGATCCATGTGCCTAAAAAATAATAAGACTGTAGAAATTTAAGTCAAAAGAGCAGTGTTTGTACTAAGTCTACAGCTGGACTTCTGTTAGTTAAAATAGACGATGCCAACACAGGTGAGTTCTAATTGGACTCTAGAGAGTAAACAGGAACATTCACCGTTTGAGACAAAAATGTAGTCTCCAGAATTACAACAGTAAATTTTTGATGAAGCATCTTACAATGTAAACTATTTAATTAAAATATACAGTAACTTTCTTCACGTATCTCTTAGCTGAAATGACTTTTACTTCCTAAGCTGTGTCTGTCATCACAGAGATGAAAGCAGAAAATCTAGATAAATCTAGAAAGAAAGTCTGACAAAGACAATATACTACTTGAACTATTCTATTTTAATCAATTGATGACATCCTAATGTATAATAGTACAGGAGAAAAAATAGAATGTGGTTTGGTAATGACAGAATAAGCTAAATTTATAGTAGACAAGCCTATATTATTAAAATATAGTACCATATATCTTATTCAATTGAATAATATATAGCCATTGTCCACACTTCAACAAGGATAAAACATTTCACTTGCCAGATAACTTTACAGTCCAATTAAACTCATCCTTACTGACTAGAATCGCATAATCAGCTACCCCATCTGAGATTCTCCTGCCAATTTAACTTTCTCAGTATTCCAGCAGTTAAAATGTAGTATTAATCCTATGCAAAAAAAAGAAAGTAAAACTACCTTCATTTATGTTTTAGGTTTTTAGTTATTTTTCAAAAATGTTAATATCTAACATTTGTTATTCAGCTAGATCTGTTAGTGATTCTCAAAAGATTTACATAGTACTGACTATTGTTTAAATATATTCAGAGATCACCATGCAAACCTGAACTAACCTGTGATCACAAAGTTCTTCTTCTTTATTTTTTATAATTTTTATAATTTTAGTTCCTATATTTAAGATTTATTTCCAGTAAATTTTTGTAAATGTTATAAGGCAGGATCTAAGTTTATGTTTTTGCACGATTATCCAATTATTACAAAACCTTTTTAATTGATTTTTTTCAACATTGAATTTTTTAATATCTTTGTCAAAAATCAATTGGAGAAAAGTGTAAAGGTTTATCTCTGGATTTTTTATTCTGTTCCATTGATTTATATATGTTTGTCATTGCAATAATGCCATACTCTTTGGATTATGGTTAGTTTATAGTAGGCTTTGAAGTGTATCTTAAACCAGGTAGTGAAAATCCTCCAGCTTGTTTTTTTTTTTCTAAATAGTTTTGGTTAATTTCAGTAATTTTTATTTTCATATTAATTTTATGATTAGCTATTAATTTTTATTTTAAAAACTTTAAGTTTTCGTTAAGAATTCTATTGATTTTATTGGATTAAATTGGGGAGAATTGTCATCTTAACATTATAGAATTTTCCTACACACATCAACAAAAAAGTTTTTGTATTTATCTAGGTATTCTTTAATTTTTCTCAGTAATGTTTGGATTTTAGTGCACAAGTTTGTGTTTCTTTTGTTCAGTGTATTTCTAGGTATTTTATTCTTTGTGGTGGTGTTTTAATTGAATTGTCTTCTTTATTTTATTTTTGAATTGTCCATAAAAATACAATTTATCTTGGACCCTGTTAAATTTATTGATTAGTTCTAGCAGCTCTTTTAGATTATTTAGAACTTTTTACATAAAGGAACATGCCATCTAAAGTTAGTAACAGTTTTGTTTTGTTCTTTATTGTCCAGATGCCTTCCATTTCTTTTCCTGGCATTGATTCAGAAAAATTTTGAAAAAAAACTAGTGACTATGGAAAGATTTGCTCTGTTATGAGCTTAGAGAAAAATAATTTAGTCTTTCACCAATAAGCATAATGTAAGTTGCAAAGTTTTCATTACCAGTTCTTTATAATTTTGAGGACATTTATCTCAATTCCTAATTTAAATTGTAAGTGGATGTCAGATTTGCTCTGATGCATTTTCTGCATTTACTAAGATCATAATTTTTTTTTTGTCCTTTATTCTACTAATACCATGTATTACATAAACTGATTTGGGGATGGTTATCTTATCTGGTTTTCCTGCAATATATCCCACTTACTTGTGATTGTGTTATTTTTATATTTTGGTTTTTGATTTCATTTGCTAGCATTTTGTTAAGGATTATGCATCTATGTTCATGAGGATATTGGTCTGTAATTTCATTGGCATTGTTATTAGGGTAATATTGATCTTCTATTGTAAATTGGGAAGTAACCTTTCATCCTTTCTCTTCTGAAAGGGTTTGTTTATGATTGTTATTTCTCATTCTTTAAATATTTTATAGAGCTCACCAGTGACATGGTCTTGGACTGGCTTTTCTATGAGGGGGATTTATTTTAAGTACAAATTCATTGTATTTGCTTTGTATAGGCCTATTCATATTCTTTATTTCTTGAGTCATTTTTGCTGGTTTGTGTCTTTCCTGGGTTTTATTCATTTTATTTTAGTTGTATAATTTGTTGCCAAAATGGTCTTCATAATATTACCTCATGATACTTTTAACTTTTATAGGTGTGCTTGTGATATCCCTCTCTTCAACTTCAGGTTTTGATAATTTGCATATTTTTTCTTGATAAATGTATCTAAAAATGTATAAAATCTGTTGTTCTTTTAAAAAATTGAATTTTATTAATTTTTATCTATTGATTTTGTTTTATGTTTAATTGATTTCCACTTTTATACTTATTTTCTTTTTTTCTGTTTGTGTTTCATTTGCTCTTTTATTTTCTATTTTGTGTAGACATTTATATTACTTATTGAAAAATTTCCTTGTTTATATGTTTTTCTCATATGCATTTTAAGCTAAAAATTTTCTTCCTATGTGTGTCTTTAGTTGAATCCTATACATTTTGTTGTATTGTATTCTTCAGTTAAAATATTTTCTATTTTCCATGGTGATTTCTTCTCTGGAGTATGATATACATTTAAAAGTAACTCGTTTTAATAATTGAATATTTGGAGAGAGCATGAATTTTATTTGCTGTTTGTCTTAATACATTCAGATTGTTATAACAAAATATTATACATTGAGTGGCTTATAAATAACAGAAATTTATTTCTCATAATTCTTGAAATTCAGAAGTCCAAGATCAAGGCACCTGCATATTCGGAGTTTGATGAGAGACTCCTTCCTGGTTCATAGATAGTGGCTTCTCTCTGTGTCCTCACATTGTTTAAGGGGCAAACAAGATTTCTGAAGTCTCTTTAAGAACAATAATTCCATTAATGAGAGCTCTGCCCACATGACCTACTCACCTCCCAAAGGCCCTATCTCCTAGTAGGGATTTAGGATTTCATTGTATATATTTTTACGGAACACAATCATTCAGATCATAGACTATTTTAATTCATATCCATTTGATACCAGCTTCACTGACTTCAGTCTTTTTAAAATTATTGAGAATTGTTCTGTGGCCTATCATATGCTTTATCCTCATGACTATTCTAAGTGAACACTAAAAAAGACATATAAAACATAAAAAACTATATTAAAAGATATTCAACATTATTATCAAGGAAATGCAAATCAGGGCTACAATAATATAACACTTCACATTTCAAGCTATTTTTAAAAACTCAAAAGATAACAAGGGTTGGCAAGAATGCAGAGAAATTGAAAACCTTGTACACCATTGGTTGGAATGTAAAGGGATGCAACCTCTCTGGAAAACAGTATGATGGTTGCTTTAAAAATTAAAAATAAAACTATAATATGACTCAGGAATATTACTTCTGAATGTATATCCAAGAGAATTAAGATTAGAAATTTAAGGCAATATCTGCACACTCATGTTCATTGCAGCATTCTTCCCAATAGCCGAGACTGGAAACAGCCCAGTGTCCACTGGCCAATAAATAGGTAAAATATAGTATATACATGTAATGCAATATTATTTGGCCTTGAAAAAGTAAAAAATTCTGCCATTTGCTACAACATGGATGAAACTGGAGGACATTATGCTAAGTGAAATAAGCCAATCACAGAAAGAGAAATAGTGTGTGATTCTACTTGTATATTTGTAATGCTCATGTTCACAGAAACAGAATAACATAGTGACGGTCAGAGGCTGGGTGTTAGAAGAAACAGAGTTGTTCAATGTGTATGATTCAGTTATCCTAGATGATTGAGTTCTAGAGGTATGCTGTACAATAGGGTACCTATAGTTAAGAATACTGTATACTTCAAATTTAAGAGAGTAGATTTCATATTAACATTTTAAACCTACACATATCCAAACACAAATACACAAAATACACACAAATCAAATAGATGCAAGAAAACTCCAGAGGTGTTGAATACGTCTATTATCTTGATTGTGGTGATGGTATCACAGGTTTTGTACGTGTGCAAACTCACCAAATGTACACATTAAATATGTACAGCTCTTTGTATATCAATTATACCTCAGTAAAACTGTGGAAAAAAGAACATACATTATTCTCCGGATAGATGGAATTTTTTATAAATATCAACTTTTAAGTTGTTTCACAGAGCTATTGAAGTATTTTTATACATGTTAAAATGAAAACCTATGCAACATATAAATATGTACAAAAATATAATAACTTTATATACCAAATCCTGGACACAATACAAATGTTCATCACCAGAAAAGTGTACAGTAAGTTTTGATATATTAATACAATGAAATACTGCTCAGCTCTAAAAATTAAAAACTATATCTGATTCATTTAGCTACATAAGTTAGCTTCAAAAACATTGTGTTGAACAAAGAAAGCTATACACAAGAGTACATACAGTATTATAACATTTATATGAAAATTCTAAAACAGATACACCTAATATATTGTGATAGAAATTAGAGTAATGATTGCCTGCATAGGTAGGGAGTGACTGAAATGGGACACAGGAATTTTTGTCATTGGTGATAGAAAAGTAGTACATCATGCTTGTGACATTGCTTAATGAGAAGTATAGAAGAACACATTTATCAAACTTAATCAAAAATGTACAATTAAGATCTGTGTATATCACTATATATACCTTATTTCCATATGCCGTACAATACAGTTACATATAATATTGCTTGCTCTTATATAAAATTTGAGAAAATTTCCCCCAGTGTCTATTGAACCCTATGATGATGTGACTGTAAATTTTCATATGCTAATATTTTACATGTAAGAACTTAAATCAGATGGAGTGTTCTATAAAGTTAGTAGTTAGGAGAACTAACATAAAAAGAGGAATTGGAGAACAAAAAATATTTATCTGTTTACTTTTCTGGGAATACAGTTTTAAAAACAATTCTTTTGAGGATACGAACATAGTGTACATGTATGACAATAGCAGTCTCTCATATTGTGTACTATTCCATAGGTGGTGTTGAGTGAATGTGCTGTTTTATTTCACTCGAACATATTACTTATAGATTGTGATATTTTGGATGATTGTTATTGTAAGTCTCTTTTGTTCAAAATAGAGGTGAGTTTAAGAAGAACACTTTCTATTAGCCTGGTTGGCAGATCTCCTAGTTTACTGACATTATCAGTACTTTGAATTTTGACTTCACGCTACATGTCAAGGTGAGATAGCTAGGAGATTTCTTAATTTTATCTGATAGGAAGAATAACAGGCATATCAACATTTTTCAGGTATTAGACACTAGGATATAATTCCTTGAGCTACCTGAGGATAACACTCAAGGTGAATAAGTAAATAATACATTTTCAGTTATTAAAGAACACAACATAAAATTTAGGAGGAGAAAGCAAGTTTCTCACAAAATACCAAGTCAATATATAAATATCATAGCAATGTCAAAAATATTTATTTATTACCTATTCCATTCTAGGATTCATTCTAACAACACAGGAAGTTTTAAAAATGCATGAAGCTTCATTCCTGCACTCAATGGGTTTATTTTCCCCTATGTCATCCTGTACCCTAAGTGTGACAGTAGATCTCATTACAAAAAGCAGCTTTAATATGAATCAGTATATAAAATGCTGCAGATGTGAAAAATCAAATGCTGTGTGGCATGAGAAAGGAAGATAGAACATTTTCTTCTTTGGTGATGAGGGTATAGTTTAGAGAGTTGACAGAATGCCAACTTCTCCTTCAAGTACGGCTGCTCTTCAGCCAGGACATGCCCACAAGTTCCTACCCAATGTCAACATAGTGAATTGTAATATTTGCCAAATAGCCACTGTCCCAAGCCTTCTTATAATACCTTTCTCCTGCCCCCCAGATAACCTGGGTTAACGTCTGACACTCAAAAATTTCCCAAAAATTATAAATGAAATGATCAATGCCTAGAAATAATATGTTCTGGGATTCTACTCTAGAACTCTGGCCTTTGCCTATTTGTATTAGAACATACTTTTGAAGTAGCATTTGTCAGATGCTTTGGATATTACTTCTGCTTTTAAAGATGTACATTAATCCAAGTAAGTGAGAATAATGGGATTCCAAGCAGAAGGCATAAGATGGGCAAAAGCACATATGCCATTCAATATTGGGAAGAGACTGTAAGTGGAAATACTCATGGATTATCCATGTTGAGGCAAATTTATTTCATAGCAGGGAAGAACTATGATGATAGTAATGCTAGAGGAAAAACACTGTAATGAAAGCACAATAAATTATTGAAAAATGATAAGCAAAATGACATAATTTGTTGATCTTTCTAAACTAAGAATTACATTGCAACTCATATTTTGTTAGACTTGTATTTAAGTAACTAATATTTTTAAGCTATTATAAATTATACTTAAAATATTCAATTTTTCATTATTCACTGCTAGTAAATAGAAAATTGATTATGGATTATTGACCTTATATACTGTAATTTTGCTTAAAACATTATTTCTAGAATTTATTTCCATTGATTCCTTGGGGTTTTCTACATAGACATTTATGTGGTCTGTGTGTAGAGAGTCTTGTTTCTTTCTTTCCAAACTGTCTGCCTTTTATGTTTATTGTCTTATTGCACGAAATGGGACTTTCACTTGATTCTTCTTTCAGTTCAAATCCACTGCTCATTCTGCTATATGGAAGATGTAGTTCTATATGGCTATATCCTTCACAACCTTCATAGCCTGAGACACCCCTAAATCTTGTAACTCTTATCAATGAGTTGATGCTATGCACTTCAGGATTGAGGTATTTACTTCTAGGATAGTAATCCATTTTCTTCAAGTTCTACTGAGCCAGATATCAGTTCTTAGCTATCCTATTTTTCTTCCATATTTCCTAATACTTAATAAATATTATCAACACTTTTTGCGCAAAGCTGATGTCTTGATTTAAAAGTAGAATTTTTTTCTTCATTTTTTATTTCTTGTGTTGTTTTGCATAGGCATTAAATAGAGGAGGTGAAATAAAGAATGTCTTTAGTCTGCTAATTTTAATTACAGTAAAATACCTCTATTCCAGAAATATTTTAAATATTATATATAAGTGGACTTATTTACATGTCCTTGTTAATAAATTAGGGTTTTTTAAATTGAAAAGATAAGAGTTTTACCTATACCTACCCTCATGGCCATCAAGTTAGCGTGTTAAAGAGTATTATAACATCCATTATGTAAATAAAATAAAATCCATTTTTCTGCATTTCTGAACTGTAATTTGTAAATCTTAAATTATTACAATAGAATTTTTTAAAAATAGCAGATAAGGATGTGATGTTAAAAGAACACAAGACTTAATTTAAGTAAGATGGTCAAAGATCTATCTAAAGGATATCAACTAGCCATGGGATGGTTTCAGAAAGAGAAGAAAGTCTATTGTGCTACCAAACATTATATTTTTATTCTAACTATATTTTTGTACCTGTTAACCATTTCCTCTATATAGTTAACATTAATTTAGTGTATATTTTCAAATAACTCAAGGAGTACAATTGGAATGTTCCTAAAACAAAGAAATGATAAATGCTTGAGATGATGGATACCCTAGTTTTCCTGATTTGATCATTGCATATTGTATGCCTATATCAGAATATCACATGTATACATGAATATGTACAAATAGTATATATCTGTAACAATTATTGTTAGAAATTAAAATAAGAATTGAAAAGAGAAAACAGTTGCACATGCAAAGTTTTTGAGGCAAGAAGAGTTTTGCAATCTAGAAAATTGAAAGAACAATATGATGATGGAAGTGTAACTGAAAGAGCAAAATCTGCAAGAAATGATGAACAGACAACATCAAGCCAGACTTGGAAAGCCATAACTAAAGTTAAAAACATATATATAGGCATATTGATTTTTTAAGTTTCATTGTGAAGAAATTCACACTGATATAATACCTAATTTTATATGTGTGTGTGTGTGTATACACACACACACACACACACATATATTTCCCATGTACCAGTCAGCTTCAATAACTGGCAGCATTTTGCAGTTTTGCATAATCTCTGACTCCATCTACTCCCCTTGCTCATTCAATTAATTTGTAGTAAAATATATAAAACATTTAAATGCATAAATGTTTACTATATCTTTGAAAAAGGATACATCCATGTTACACAGACCCCCCCATTAATGTATAAAATATTAACTTCACCTCATAAATTCGATTCTTCCTTGCTCTTGCTGGGTATGTATCCCATCCTACACACATAAACATACACACAAAGGCAAACTCTGTTATAATTTTTCACAATACAGTAGTTTTACCCATTCCAGAATATCATATCAATGTAATCATATATTATATACTATTTTGGTTTTGGTATTGTTCACTGTCAATAATGGTTTTGAGATTTATTCCTGTTGTTGTATATCTCAGAAGGTAATTGTTTTCTATTTTTTGGGTAGCATCCTATTGTATGAGTGTAATACAGTTTATTCACTTTCTATTGGTAGAAATTTAGATTTTTCCAAGTTTATTTTGTCTTCTCTAGAAAATGCCTATTCACAGTTGTACAAACATAAACTTAAATCTTTGTAGTTTTAGCTTATAATGTAAATCAATAATCTATCACAAATTAGTGTGTATATTATGGCATTTATTAATAAGTCCAGTATTGTCTATATATATCTAGTTGAATCTGCATCCTTTGTTGAAAGACTATACTCTCTCATTGCACTGTGTCTCCTTAGTTGAAAAGCAACTGATAATGTATTTGTGGTTTTTTTTCTACATTATATTCACATTGATCTGTTTTACTATTCTTATTTCAATACCATACTCTAGGAATTACTGTAGATTTTTTGTGCAACTTGAATTCAGGAAGTATAAGTTCTATAAGAGGTTGTATCTCTCATATGGCTTAGGAAGTTCTAACTAAAACTGACCCTTCCATAGAATAGCTTTAAAATCTCAATTGAAAAAAGAACAACTTATAGGCACTGGAGAATGAAAAATATATATATATTTCTGGCCCAAAGTTGACAGCTGAAAAAGAGACCACCACACAATGTCATCTATTTTATGGCTTTTAGTCTGAGAACAGATCAAGTAGGTGCCACATGGTTGGGCTAAAAGTCTGATAGAAAACTGTCAGTCTTTATAGCCTGAAAAAAACAGAGAAAATTTAGAATAACCACAGTTGTTAGAAACTGAATGAGAAATCCTGGAAAGCACAGATTTAGAGTGGAGGAGTTCAAATTCTACAAATAACATTTGCCCATGTTTCTTGCTAACAACACTTGAGCCATAAATCTGTAAGGGCAGAATCAAGGCAGTACAACTGAAGAGTAAGCAAATGAACTTGTATTTGGTTTGCCAGTTGAGACACAGAGTTTGCAATTAGAATATAGACACATTAATTGCCAAAAATATGAAAACATCAAAATTCTTTGGGTTGTGTAATATAATTCAACACTTCTGTAAAATATTATTCACAATTTCAAGACACAATCCATAATCACATAATGTTCAAAAAGTAGGAAAATGTAATCTAGTCTCCACAGAATAGTTGATTTATAAAGACCAATCCCATGATTAATCATTTATTAGAATATGCAGACAAGTCATATTTATATCACTTATTATTTGTTCAATGAAGTAGATAAAATATATTTTCAAAAAAGTAAATAATAGAAAATTTCAGCTGATAAATAAAAACAAACTACCAAATGATAATTTTAGAACTAAAAATTCAGTATCTAAAGTAAAGTCACTTGAAGGCTTAAATACTAAATGCAAATAATAGAAAGTTATTAATTGAACATGCAGACAGATCCATTGAAACTGAAGAGAAGAGAGAAATAGGATTGACAAAAAAAATGAACAGAGACCGAGGGATCTGTGGAACAATATTAGGCAAATTATGACAGGTAATCTGAGTCAAAGAAAAAAAGAAGATAAAGAATGAAGTAAACAAAAGCAATTGATAATATGATAGTAAAAATCTTTTCAAACTTAAGAAATGACATTAATATTTAGATTTAAAAGGCTCAGTAAATCCTGAAAAGAAGGGTAAATATAAAAAGAAACATGATTATGAACATCAATAAAAGGCTGAAAGCCAAAGATTAAAATAAAATCTTGAAAGCAAATAAAAAACACAACAAGTTACATAAAAGAAAACAGCAATTTGCATGACTGCTTACTTACCAGCTAGTAACTGTGGAAGTTAAAAAGCAATGGGAAAGAGGTTTACAGAAAAATGCTGCCTACATGGTATTTATATATCCAACAAAAGTGTTTTTCAAGAACGAAGGCAAATATACACATCTTCAAATAGGTGAAACTAAAAAGTTCATCACCAGAAAAACCTGCATTATAAATATGTATATATACACATATTTTTTTCTGTATGTTTATATAGGAGAACACAAAAGGGAAATTGTCAGTTTATTATATATGTAGGCATAGTATTTATAATGTAACTGCCAAAAATAAATGTAATATATGTATACATAGTATATCTATATATAATGAATGTGATAATTTAACATAAAAGACAGGAATATTAAATAGACCTAAAATTGCAAAGTTTCTTCATCATATAGGACCTAGAACAACATTAAGTTTAAATAGAGTGTAAAGTTTAAAAATTGATATTTTACTACCTTAAGCAATTAAAAAATAAGTCATGGGATAGAGCTAAAAGCCAATAGAGAAATTAAAATGGAATTCTAAAACTTATTCAAATAATGCTAAAAAAGACAGAAGAACAAAGACAGAGAGTCTAACCAAAAACAAAAAATAAAATAGATCTAAATTTAACAATTACAAAATTGCATTAAATGTTAGTGGACAAGAAGTTCAATTAAAATCTTCTAAGTCTATAAGGCTATTTTTGGTATTCAGTTTTTCTGTATTTTTCTATAAATTTTACAATGAACTTAACAATTTCTATGTTTAAAAAGACCAAACACCACATGTTCTCACTCATAGGTGGGTGTTGAACAATTAGAACATGTGGACACAGGGAGGGAAGCCTCACACACTGCAGTCAGTTGTGGGAGGAGCCGGGGAGGGGCCACGGGGGTGGGGAGGGTGGGGAGGGATAAAGAGGGGAGAAATACCAGATACAGATACCAGATACAGGTGATGGGGGGGATGAAGGCAGCAAACCACGTTGCCATGTATGCACCTATCTAGCAATCCTGCATGATCTGCACATGTACCCCAGAACTTAAAGTACAATTAAAAAAAAAAAGATTGCTGAAATAATGACTGGGGTTTTGTTAAATCTTGATCAATGTTTATTTTAAAAGTGTTGATTCAGCTAATGAATGTAAATAAACATGGTCTATTACACTGTATTTTCTTTAAATTCTCTCATTGTTCAGATTCAACAAAAAATTTTCAACTATTTATGACTTTCAGTGACACTGTAAATAAAATTCCATTTTAACTTTATTTTTTAATTGTTTGCTACAGTTCTATAGAAATACTTTTTTAAAAAAACATATTTACATTGTACTCTGAAACAATATAAACTCACATATTAGTTTTGGTAGATTTTAATGTTAATCTCTTAGGATTTTTATATGAATAAACATGTCATTTAAGAATGAGGACAGTTTTTTTCTTCTGTCTTCTCAAATCCTTGTGTCAATTATTTCCTATTCTTTCCTTGTTGCAATGCTTAGAAGTTCCAATACAATTTTGAATAAAAGTGTGAAAGGCAGACATTCGTAAGGAGTTTCTGATCTGGGGAGGAAAATGTTCATTCTTTCATCATTAGGTTGATAGTCACTGTAGTATTTGTTATTGCTGTTTGTTTCAGGTGTCCTTAATAATACTAAGGCCAGGTTCTTTATTTCCAGTTTTTCAAGAGTTTTTCATCATGACTTACTTGGTTTTGCATTTTGTCAAGGGCATTTTTAGCAAGTTTTGAGGTGATAAAATTTTGTCATGGTTTTATTTAATTTGTTATTTTAGTCTGCTGGGTGTTAAAATATAGTCATGGTTGTCTAATATACTCTGTTAATATTATGAATTATATCAATTGACTTTCAAATGTTGAATCAACTTTAGATTCCTGAGATAAATCACACTTTTACTTTTTACTATAATTTTAATAAAGTAATCTGGTGCATTTATCATTCTTCAGTGCCTAAAAGATGTTGTATTTTATCTATTTATCATTTAATATTATTATCATGTAAAAGGGTTAGTGTAACCAATATATTCAGTGACTACATTTAAAACCGTAAGTAGACTTTATGTGAAGTTCAGTGAAAAGCTGTTGAAGAATCACTTTCAATAGTGATGCCATGTTATCTCAGACCAATATCAGGTTTACCAAGATATGAAAACAAATTCTTAATGAAACACAGAACTACATCAAATATAAATGTTTGTACATCAAAAGACACTACCAACTTGATGATGAAGCAACCCACCAGATTGGGAGAACATACTTGTAAGTCATATACCTAAGAAGGGGTCAAAACCCAGGTTATAAAAAGAACTCCTTCAACTCAATAACACAAAACAAATAATCTCATTTAAAAAATGGGCAAAAGTCTTGAATAGCCAACTCTCTAAAAAAGATGTGTAATTTGTCATTAAGTAAATGAAAAGATGTTCAACATCACTAATCATGAGAAAAATAAAAATCAAAACCATAAAATTATAGTTCACATCCTTTATAATGTGATAGACCATTATAAAAGAATAAATAAATGCATAAATAAATGATTGTTGCCAATTATTTATTTCTTGTTCATTTATATTCACCCTTATTCATTGTTGGTGAGAATGTAAAATGGGGCAGCTGCTATGGGCAATAGCAGTTTCTCAAAAATTAAAAACATATGTACCACATGATTCTGCTATCCACTCCTGGGCATATACCCAACATAATTGAAAACAGAGACTAAAACAGATAATTTGTTTATGGCAGCATTATTCACAATAACCCAAAGTAGGAGGAACCCAAGTGTTCCTAGATATGTAAATGGATAAACAACACGTGATGTATGTATGGAATAGAATATTACTCAGTCTTTAAAAAAGAGGACATTTTGACATATGATATAACATGGATGAACTTTGAAAACATTACACTGCCAATATAATAAAGAGAAAATACCATTTAAAACAAGCCAATCACAAAGGGACAATTACTTTATGACTTCAACTATATGAGGTACTGAGAATAGTCAAATTCATATGGATAAAAAGTAGAATGCAGGTTGCCAGGGACAGTGAGTGTGTGGAATGAGGAAATAGGCAATTATTATTTAATGGGTTTGGAGTTTCGATTTGGGAAGATACAAAGCATTTTAGAGATGGATATGGTGATCGTTGTATAAAAATATAAATATACGTATCAGCAAACTGTACACTTAGAAACATTTAAAATGCTTTCATGTTACATATATTTTATCACAGTAACAAAAGATAGTGAAATATTAACTGAGGAAATCTCCAGGTATCATTCAGCCCTACCCATTATGAACTTTTCCTCACAAAAAGATTTAAATCAGCATGATTTTTATATTTACATATCAAATCAAGGATGGTAGTTATGAGAGGGTCAATACCCAGAAAATCTGATCAGGATTACGTTTTTACTAAACCTTATGAGCCACTAAGTTTATACTTTTTTCTGTCCTTGTTATAAAAAGAAAAATAAAAAGTTGAGATTCTATTGGATTTTTATAATAAGAAATTCCTGGAAACCATCATTCTCAGCAAACCGACACAAGAACACCAAATCAAACACCGCATGTTCTCACTCATAGGCGGGTGTTGAACAATGAGAACACATGGACACAGGGAGGGGAGCACTATA
>PVKP010045799.1:0-15956 GCA_004027715.1 Plecturocebus donacophilus | reverse complement strand
TGGCTGTTTTGCCCATTAGTTGATGTAGATTCTTCATTATGGTGATGCTCTTTACCTTTTGGTATGTTTTTGGAATGGCTGATACTGGTCGTTCCCGTCCATGTGTAGTGCTTCTTTCAGAAGCTCTTGTAAAGCAGGCCTGGTGGTGATGTAATCTCTGAGTACTTGTTTGTTCACAAAAAACTTTATTTTTCCTTCACTTATGAAGCTTAGTTTGGCCGGATATGAAATTCTAGGTTGAAAGTTCTTTTCTTTAAGGATGTTGAATGTTGGCCCCTACTCTCTTCTGGCTTGTAGAGTTTCTGCTGAGAGATCTGCTGTGAGTCTGATGGGCTTCCCTTTGTGGGTAACCCGATCCTTCTCTCTGGCTGCCCTTAGCATTTTCTCCTTCATTTCAACCCTGGTGAATCTGACGATTATGTGCCTTGGGGTTGCTCTTCTTGAGGAATATCTTTGTGGTGTTCTCTGTATTTCCTGGACTCCAATATTGGCCTGCCTTGCTAGGTTGGGGAAGTTTTCCTGGATAATATCCTGAAGAGTATTTTCCAGCTTGGATTCATTCTCTTCTTCACATTCAGGTACACCTATCAAACGTAGATTAGGTCTTTTCACATAGTCCCATATTTCATGGAGACTTTGTTCATTCCTTTTTACCCTTTTTTCTGTCATCTTGCCTTCTCATTTTATCTCATTGAGTTGATCTTCGACCTCTGATATCCTTTCTTCTGCTTGGTCAATTTGGCTGCTGAAACTTGTGCATGCTTCGCGAAGTTCTTGTGTTGTGTTTTTCAGCTCCATCAATTCACTTATATTCTTCTCTAAGTTGTCCATTCTCGTTAGCATTTCGTTAAATCTTTTTTCAGGGTTCTTAGTTTCTTTGCATTGGGTTAGAACATGTTCTTTTAGCTCACAGAAGTTTCTTATTATCCACCTTCTGAAGCCTGATTCTGCGAGTTCATCACACTCATCCTCCATCAAGCCTTGTTCTCTTGCTGATGGTGAGCTGCGATCCCCTGTAGAAGGAGAGGCATTCTGATTTCGGGTGTTCTCAGCCTTTTTGCACTGGTTTTTTCCCATTTTTGTGGATTTATCCACCTGTCGTCTTTGTAATTGCCGACTTTCAGATAGGGTCTCTGAGTGAACATCTGGCTTGTTGGTGATGAAGTTTTTTCTGTTTCTTAGTTTTCCTTTGGCGGACGCCCCTTCCCCACAGAGCTGGGCCTTCCCGGGTTCAGCTGTGCTTGCTCTCAGTCCTCAGCGCTTCCAATTGCTGTTCTCCTTGTGGGAATGGGAGCAGCCGAGCCCGTCCGTCCCGTCCCGTATACTCCGCACTGAGAAGCACTGCGCCGGAGCGCTGGCAAAACAGCCACGCCAGCCAAAAGAGTCGCGCTGGCAACCCATGTGGCTCCTTCGCCGGGGATCTCCCAGTTTGTGGGCATCAAAAATTCATTTGCAATTGCGGCGTCCACTCGCTCTCTGCGCTTTCACTGGCAGCTACAATCCTGAGCTGCTGCTATGTGGCCATCTTGGATCTCTCTTCCTGGAAAATTTTTTTATGTAAGACACAAAGAACACAAATAATTAGAGAAAAACTGACGGATTCCATTGTATTTAAATTTTTTTTAATTCAGAAGGAAGCAGATACAATAACAGCAGTGAACTTGTAAACAGCTTCAGTGTGATAGGAAATAATATAATGAATAGATCGTTCATTTCATTGTGCTATGAACTATGCCAAGTCCCATGCAACTGTTACCTCATGGAACCCTCCTAACTATCCTGTGAGGCCAGGGCTATTATCATCCCCATTTTGTAGATGGGTAAACTGATGTTTGGTGGAGTTAAATGACTTGCCTATAAGCAGTTGGTTGGTGAGTGGAAGTGCCAGTAATTGAATTCAAGTGGGTCTGACTTCTGAGTTTTTCATCATTTCTCAGTAACAAAGCAGGTTCAAAGGCCAGCTTGAGTGGGGAGGAAGGTCACAGGTTGCAGGTTCAGGTTCCCAATACCAACCATTCCCAGCAGTGTTTTCAAATAGAACAGATAATTAGTTATGACTCCAAGTTGCCAGCCCCCCAAGATCAGAAGCTCAAGGTTGAACCAGAACCCTCTCCTCTTGATGCGGTGGAGTAAATGTGAAGGGTGAGATTATGGGAATCCCATCAATCTCAATTTCAATTGAGAACTGAGAGGAAGAGGTTGGGTTTCTCTGTTGCATTTTCTGTGCCCGTTGTCCTCAGTGATGATGGCCCTCCCAGTTCCTCAAAAGGAATATTCTACTCCAGCTAGTCCTCTCCTGCTGAGTGTTGGCCCAGTATGCCAGGTTCATTCCATCCTCTGAACACAGTTCGTCCCACCTGGAAGACCCTTTCCCTCCTCTTCTATCTAATTCTGCTGTACCTCCAGGCCCCGGTGGAGCCACACCTGTACTCTGAAGTTGGCCTCTATTGCTGCAGGCCAACACTGTCCAAGAGGACTTTCTCTAGCAAGAAGGTTAATTTTACGTTGTTTCATATAGTGGCCACTAGGCACATGTGGCTGTTGAGCACCTGCTATGCCTAGCATGACTGAGAAACGACATTTTTTATTTCATTTAGTGTTCTTTCTTTTTTGTAGTGGGGAGGAGAGACAGAGTCTCGCATTGTCGCCCAGGCTGGAGTGCAGTGGCATGATCTCGGCTCACTGCAAACTCCGCCTCCCGGGTTCAAGCCACTTTCCTGCCTTAGCCTCCTGAGTAGCTGGGACTATAGGCTGCACCACCACACCCAGCTAATTTTTGTATTTTTAGTAGAGATGGGGTTTCACCATGTTGGCCAGGATGGTCTCGATCTCTTGACCTCGTGATCCGCCCACCTCAGCCTCCCAAAGTGCTGGGATTACAGGCGTGAGCCACCAGGCCTGGCCGATTTTCTTTAATGTACATTTAAATAGGTGCTTGTGGCTAGTGGCTACCATGTTGAACACACAACTTTACCTTATACTGACGCCCTGTATTGCCTGGATTATATTCCTTCAGGAACTGAATACGAAGTCAATAGATCTGCTTATTTTACTTGCATAAGTCTTCTCTTTAGAGCTGAACCCTCAGTGTAAGAAAAGAGAGACAGGAAAAACCCACTTGTGTGGCCATACTATTGGCACACAGTGCTGAGCACAGAGGACGTCAGTCTCAATGAATTTCTGCCAAAAGCAGCAGAGGTGGAAAACAAGGCCTGGAGCACTTGGAGGCCTAAGTGGATGGTGCCCTGCTATTGGGTGTAGGGTAGAAGGTGGATTCCCAGGAAGAAGCTAATAGCTCCCCTGTTACAGAAGTCAGCACCTAGAGCCCAGATGAAGACAGACTTTAGTCCTGGCCAAGTACATACTTAAACTCCTCTGAGGCCTTCCTGCCATTTCCCGGAATCCTCTTGCACCTCCCAAATGGCTCACAGTTTCAGAGCACATGTCTGAGGCACAGTGCAGAGGGATGATTACAAAGCAGCAGTCCAGCCGGAGCAGAAGCGCCTGGGGTGTTAATTAGAAGCATTAACTGTAGCATTCCTCAGAACCCATGAACTCTCTCCTCCCTTCGCCAAGCCCCAGAAACACCCTCTTTGGGATTTTCCCTCTGAAGTAGTAAGAACAGCAGAGGGGAAAAAAGAAACAGCTGAGCAGAAGAATCTTTGACATGCCCCGACCTTGCAGCTTGTCCTTGGGCTCTGCCCTCCAGTCTCGGGTGTTTCTCATTGGGACAGGCAGTGAAGGACAGGGTGCAGGGACACGCAGGAACAGATTGAAAGGAAAAGGGGCAGGCCTTTAATTACGCCTGTAATCCCAGCACTTTGGGAGGCTGAGGTCAGGAATTCGAGACTAGCCTTGCCAAAGTAGTGACGTTCCAACTCCACTAAAAATACAAAAATCAGCCAGGTATGGTAGTGCATGCCTGTAGTCCCAGTACTTGGGAGGCTGAGATGGGAGGATCACCTGAACCCGGGAGGCAGATGTTGCAGTGAGCCAAAATCGCACCATTGCACTCCAGCCTGGGCAACAAGAGCAAAACTCCATCTCAAAAAAAAAAAAAAAAAAAGAAAGAAAGGAAAAGGGGCAATGGGGCCCTTGAGACAAGAAGACAGAAAAGATAAAAAGGCTAAGGCCTATTAAAAAATGCTCATAGTGGGGTGGGGGAGAAAAAACAAAGAATGTTCATCAGAGCCTCCCAAGGCCCACACCCACCAGGTCAATTAGGGATTTCAAAACAGATGAAGGTCAAGTTGGAAGCGAAAGACAGAAGTGAAGATAGAGGGTCTGGGGAGGCTGGACACTGTACCAGGCAGTCTGCACATTGGGCACTCTGGAAGGACTTTGTGTGGAATTCGAAGGGGCCCTTGTACCTTCCTTTAAGGTGAAGTGGCAGATACAGTGCAATGGAGATACCTGCTATCACCCAGGATGCCCAAGCTGCCACTGGAAGATGTCCTTGGGCTGGCTCAGGGTCAATAAGAAGAGTGGGAAGGTACCTGGAGACCTGAGTGCATTACAGATGGGCACCCCAAGGTGACATAATCCTTATCCAGTCTAGGAGGGATGTATTAGGCCATTCTTGCATTGCTATAAAGAAATACTTCACACTGGGTAATTTATCAGAAAAGGGGTTTAATCGGCTCATGGTTCTGCAGGCTCCACAGGAAACAGTGCTGGCATCTGCTACTGAGTAAGCCTTGGGAAACTTGCAGTCACAGTGGATTGTGAAGCAAGAACAAGCATTTCACACGGCAAAAGCAAGAGAGAGAGAGAGAGAGATGTGGGGTGGGGGGATGCCACACACTTTTAAATGACAGGATCTCATGTGAACTCAGAGCAAGAGCTTACTTATCACCAAAGGGATGGCCCAAACCACTCATGAGGCATCTGCCCCCATGATCCAAACACCTCCCCCCCCGGTCCCACCTCCAACTGAGGATTACATTTCAACAAGAGCTTGGGCAGGAGGGAAATAGCCAAAGTATATCAAGAAGGAAGTATTTGGGATCTATGTACTGTACTCCATCATCTGTAGCACACCCAGGCCCCACCTCCTATGCCCACATCTGCTCCCCTGTCCAGGGAGACACAGTCCTCAGTTTAGGTGGCCTGGAGCAAAAAGAGCTTAGCCTCTTCAAAGCTGCTTCAGGAAAACAGAATGTCCTCCCTCTTCTCTGAGTTCTGCCCTCTCTTCCTCTCTCCTGGGCCTTCAGAGACAGGCTCTGCAGGGTGAGATCCTCAGCCTCATCACTTCTCACCTCTCTCCTCACTGACTCCACCTCCGCCACTCCACATCCCTCCACAGAGACCACCAGTGACCCATCTGCGGCCAAACTGAACAGAAACAGCTGAGGCCACATCTTACCTCTGAGACAATGCCTCCCCACTTCATGAACTGCTTTTATGCCTTCTTTTTCTTTTTTTTTTTTTTTTTTTTTCCTTTTTTTCAGACAGAGTCCGGCTCTGTCACCCAGGCTGGAGGGCTGTGGAGCAATCTCGGCTCACGGCAACCTCTGCCTCCCAGGTTCAAGCGATTCTCCTGCCTTGGCCTCCCAGGTAGCTGGGACTACAGGCGATCGCTGCCACCACGCCCAGCTAATTTTTTGTATTTTTAGTAGAGACGGGGTTCCACCATGTTAGCCAGGTTGGTTTCGATCTCCCGACCTCGTGATCCACCCACCTCAGCCTCCCAAAGTGCTGGGATTACTGACGTGAGCCACTGCGCCCAGTCTCTCTCTACGTCTTCTTAATATAGTGTTCTCCTCACCTTTCCAACCCCGTGGGGCCCCTTCCTTATCCCTCATAAGCCCAGATCACGCGGTGTCAGGGTTCCTTCTCACTCTCCCTGCGCCACCCAGGGGAGCTTTCCCTACACCTTCTGGCCTCTCCTGTTATCGCTTTAACCAACATATCAACAGCACCAGCCCAAAGCTGAGCCCTGGGTTCTTGTTTCCAAGTCCTCAACAGCATTGTCCACATATTCTGCAGGTATTTCAAACTCAACATGTCCAAAATTAAGATGATTCTCTCTTTTGCCTTTGAAACTTGATTGCTTTTGTTATATTTACAAATATTCATTACTTCTCTACTCTTTGACAAAGGTTCAGCTCCTAATGAGGGGCGGTTTCGCATTTATTTCCCTTCCTCCGGCTAACAGTACATGGGTTTTCATTCAGGCAATACCCCTCTCCCCACAGCCCATATGCCACTGGAGAAAACGGTGCCCAGTGTGAGCCTTGGTTTTCAGCACATCCCCTCCCCCTAGCCACCAAGTTTGGTTTAGGAATAAGCAGCACGTGGCCCAGTTTGAACTAGGGAGATGTGAGGAGACGTTGCCTGGGAAGGAACTGTCGTCTCACACTTATAAACTCCTTAGACAGCTGCTTTCTCATCCCGGATATAAATAAGGAAGCATGTAACTCTCAGAACATTCTGGCAGCCACCCTGTGATCATCAGGCAGCCAGTCTTAGGATGAGGCAGACACCTGGGAGCCTGAGAATAAAAAGAGAAAAAACTAGGTCTTTGGTATTACGACATTGTTGAACTTCTGGATCAAGCCTCACCTGAAGATCACCTTATCACTGGGGTTGTCAATAATTTTTTTTTTTCTATGTTAAGACTGTTGAAATGGGGTTTGCCATTGCAGCCATACCTGTTTTTATCACACTTTGCAGATATTGAGTTTTTCACAAATTGAAGGGTTGTGACAACTCTGTGTCAAGCAAGTCTATCAGCACCATTTTTCCAACAGCATGTACTCACTTTGTGTCTCTGTGTTAGCATTTTTTAACAAAAAAGTATGTACAGTACAAAATGTATGTACATTTTTATACATTATACTATTGTACATTGAACAGACTACAGTAAAGTGTAAACATAACTTTTATATGCACTGGGAAACCAAAAAATTCATGTGACTAGATTTATTGCAGTATTCACTTTGTTGCGGTGATCTGGAGCTGAACCTGCAATGTATCCAAGGTTTGCCTGTACTTGTAACCAAAACATCCTCAGTGGTAGAACTAGTAGTAGATATTCAATAACTATTTGTTAAATTGAACCAACTCCTAAAAATGCATTCATTCTACATTGGTCTTCAGGTGATCCAATGCCTTGATCCCATTAAACGACACATATCTCATTAAGAAGCACTTCAGTCGGGTACAGTGGCTAACTCCTGTAATTCCAGCACTTTGGGAGGCCCAGGTAGATGGATCACAAGGTTAGGAGATCGAGACCATCCTGGCCAACATGGTAGAAACCTGTCTCTACTAAAAATACAAAAATTAACTAGGCATGGTGGTGCGTGCCTGTAGTCCCAGCTACTGGGGAGGCTGAGGCAGGAGAATTGCTTGAACCTGGGAGGCAGAGGTAGAGTGAGCTGAGAGCTGAGATCGTGCCATTGTACTCCAGCCTGGTGACAGAGCGAGACGCCATCTGAAAAAAAAAAAAGCACTTCAGTGGCAGAGACTTCTTTATTTCGTTTAGAGGTTTACAGTGATAGTATAATAGTAGGCCTCGTGAGGTGCCTCAGATCACACCATAGAGGCAGCTGGCTATGCTGCCTGCACATGAGCCCAATTCTCTCTCCATTTCAATTCCCTTGTCTCTAAATCCAGGTGATAAAATTTGCACTTTCTTCTACCACCCCGGGGTCATGAAAAAGTTAGGAAACCAAATGTATGACATTTTCTGAAGTTTTGTTTTCCACCGCAAGAAGTGTGGATGCTGTCCGGGTGCGGTGGCTCATGCCTGTAATCCCAGCACTTTGGGAGGCCGAGGTGGGTGGATCACGAGGTCAAGAAATAGAGACCATCCTGGCCAACATGGTGAAACCCCGTCTCTACTAAAAGTACAAAAAATTAGCCAGGCATGGTTGTGCGTGCCTGTTGTCCCTTGAAACTGGAAAACAGAAGTTGCAGTGAGCCAGGATCACACCACTGCACTGCAGCCTGGCGATAGAGCGAGACTCTGTCTCAAAAAAAAAAAAAAAAGAAGTGTGGATGCTATCTATATAAAGCGAGACTCCTCACCTTTGGAGCGGCAATTTCTCTCTTGGGAAACTTGTGAGAAGAGCTCTTAGGTTTGCTCCTTACACTGAGGAAACCTCTAACGAGGTGTCAAAACCACAAACAAAACTATAATTCATTAGGGCCAAACAAACTTATTAAATGCTGATAAAATCATTAAAATGGGCAAGTTGAATTAGATCAGAGGTTTCCCACCACATTGCGCTAACACACTGGTGAATCACAACCCCAGGTGCAGCATGCGTTACAAGTACTCGCTCACTAATAATTGTCCAAGTTTTTTATTTACTGTAGTGAACAGCTGTTGGTTTTGCCCACTCTACGTCCATTCTCCCATTTTCTAGTAACCACCCTCAATCTTCCTTTGGGGAATATCCTCATAGCCCCTCTTAGCCTCTCTTAGTCCGTATGGTTCAAATGATGCTGACCCCACCTCCATCCTCACTTCCATCCTGGAGAGAAAGGAAGAGAGAGAGAATACAGTGCTAGGCAATCAGCATATCCCACTGCCCTGAAGACAGTGGCTGATTCAAGGACCGGGGGACAGTGATACCAAGTCAGTCCAGTGAGTCTCAATCCTACAACTTAACACTGAAACTACTGGGAGAAGAAAACTCTCTTTACACAGAGGGTGCTAAGCTTTGAGGATACAAGCCAAAGCCTGCCAACTGCCATTTATCACTCCTGAAAAGATTCAATCCAACAGTGTCAATACAAAGAAAAGCAGAACCTAGAGATGAATAAATAGTCTAAGTCCTGACGAAACCATTTGATCCCCTGGATCTAACCATGACTAAAGCATCTACTACTGGATATTCTTTTATTTCACAAGTCAATAAAAATCAACTCTTGCTTGAGTCAGTCTGGGTCAGGGTTTTGTTCCATGTGAGAATCTTGAGTTTGCATTTTTGAAAAATAAATTAGAGTGAAATCAAGGTTACCCTTATAATAACTTCTCTCGTTTGCATTCTGGTATGCTTTCTTGAGTGAGTGAGAGAGAGTGGGGTGGAGAAGGAGCCAAAGCCAGCGATGGCATTTTGCTGACAGTTTAGGTGCCTCTTAAAGTGAGAAACCAAAAATCTGAGCCACCCAAGTAATGTGTCCTGCTCCTACCCACGATTCATCTGTGCATCCTCACAGGATAAAAACTGAAAGTTCTTTACTATTATTTCTGAAGTTCCTTCCAGCTCTACAACTTCCAGAGTGTCTAAAAGACTTTTATCATCAAAGTGCATTTCTTTTTATGGCTTTTTGTATTTCCTTAAGCATTCCCCACCCAACCCACAGCAACATTTGCACGACGCAACCCTAAGAACACAACAGCCATTATGATAGCACTTCACAGATGGAGAAACTGAACCTGAGAAAGGTGAAGTGACTTGCTCAGTCACAGAGCAGGGGAAATGCAAGTTTGCTTCCTAACCAGTGCCTTTTCTTCCTCCTTCTGCAAGAGCAAAATGAGATCATAAATAGGAAAGCACTTTGAAAAGAAAGAATCTCTATTGATACCAGATGTATTATTATAAAGCCAAACCTAAGTATAGGGTGACCTTGTTGTCACCCCCAGAGGTGGAGATGCTTACAGATCTGGCCTGCGTCATCTCCGGGTACCCTGGGGAGAGTATCTGGGCCTTTCTCCAGCAGGGTTAAGTCTTGCATGCTCCTGACATCACTTTCTCCAGAGGGGACCCATCAGAAAGAAAAGAGTGACATCCCCTCATTCCTTAAAAACATCACCCCCTGAATTTTGCACAACTCGGGCCAATCCAGATGTCAGAAGGTAATAGTGTTGATGTCAGGATTTAAAATTTATAGACAGTGTGGACATATGTGATGGTTTGTTTGGGGAAATGGCTTTGTCATGTGCAAGATATATGGCACCAGATGAAACGTCCTGACAATATTACACGGCTGGGGAGGAGAGGGTGAAGAAGGATATTATTTTGAAAGTACACTGTTATGACACTTAAAAAATTCCAGAGTGAATGCTGAGAAGATCCAGAGGTTAATATGATGCTGGAACATGCAGCTGTGCAGGACCATAAAGAATCATCCATTTTGTATCACAAAGTGCATTTTTCATCTTCTTCTCCTTCAGATCATGGAATTTGGGGCAGGGGCATTTGAAGCAAATTTAAGCACATTTAAAAGAGACAAATACAAAAGTAAGAATTAAGATTCATCTTTTTGAAATTTTGATAATAATCCAAATAATCTAAAAATAAAAATTGGTCCAAAATGGCAAGATTTTTGACCTGCAAGCCCAGTGAACTATAAACCTGGCTTCTTCTCTTGTCAGCTGGCCAACATAAATGGCTGCCATCCTTTGCCAAGAGGAATCTTATATCAGGAGATTTGTTTGTTTTCTACTCATCTGTCTCATAAAGTGCAACCCTAACAAATGTAGCTTCCTTATACTTAGATGCAGTAAAGTTTTGCAGAGGTCTCATTATGTATAGGCTTTCACACATCTGCTATTTTAAACCTCACAACAGCTCTAACAGGTAGGTAACGCCATCCTCATTTCACAGAGGAGATATTGGAGGCTTAAAGAATTTGAGTAGCTTGCCCCTGGTTATGTAGTGAGAAAGCTGCAGAGCCAGAACTCTCATTCAGGGCTTCCGTCTCCGCTCCACCACAACCACTGGGGCCAAAAGAGATGAATCTGACTGCATTTGTGCATGCAGTCATTGGTCTTCAGGCATGTGTCAGACACTGCGCTAGGCACTAGGTCAGTGAGGGCAGGAAGATTCCAGAACCAAGATTTCACAGGGCAGGCAGGGCTATAAGGCCTGGGGTCAGAAGTTCCAGATCAGTTCCAGCAGGCATCAGTATCTGGAGATTTGCATGGCAATGAGAGATGGACAGGGCTGGGGAGTGATATCCTTCCCCTGGATGGTGTGTTGAACAGCACAAACAGAGCTAAGAGTGCTTCCCTTCTAGGTTAAGTTAACTTCACACCAGAAATTATGGAGATTCATAGCAAGGATAGAAATAGAAATGAGAAAGGTCAGCCAAGTCTGTAGGCTTCTTGTGTGAAACAAACTAAACCACCAGACTGCACAGAAAGAAAAAGAACCATGACCCAGCATAGGGAGTTTGGGAGTCGTAGGGAGTTGTTTGTTCTTGATTTGGGGTCTGGAAGTTGGTAGTGGAATCAGCAGGTTATCTCATGGACTTTCAGATCGGGTGCTCACTGGTCCCTGGCGTCCTACTGTGATGATGACTCCGCTGTTTCCTTCCTCCCTCCTTCTACTGCAGCTGCTCCTGTTGCAATTGACCGAGTGCTTTCCACCCTCCTTCCCTCGCCATAGAGCTGCTTGTTCAGGACTTGTACCACTTCATGAATCCTATTTACTGGTTTTTTCTGTGTATCTTTTGACTTTTGTTCTTTCTACTAACCGACTCTCTCGCTCTCTCTTACTGATTATGCTCTCACTCATGAGAGAGAAACTCTGATTGGTTCACTTAATCACTATTTCCCTCTGGTGCAAAAGTCTTGTACCAGGCTACTTTTTAGACTGTGGGCCGACCTATGCACTAGCTGACCTTGGGTCAAGTGCTCACTCCTGATCCAATCAGCTATGACACTGTGGATGGGGTAAAGGTGGGGTCCTATGGGACACAGCATGACTACCTATCTGTGCATAAAGAGTTTAAGACCATTTCCTCAGCAAAGAACTGCAGGTGTAGGGTTGCCAGATAAAAAACAAGATACACAGTTAAATCTGAATTTCAGATAAACGGTGAATAATTTTCTAGAAGTATGCCCCATAGATGGCATGGGACACACAAATATTATTTGTTGCTAGTAGAAATGTAAATTTAACAAGATGTCCTGTATTCTTATTTGTTAAATCTAGCAACCCTACATAAGGGTTGCTATTAGAAGAAGTTGTAGATGTCCCTCGAAGGCTTGACCAGTTCAAAAGAGAAAGGAGGTAGGAGAGCTAAGGCCACGGATGCAGAGAAGGACATCTAAACTAGTCACCAAAATCAAGGACAGGAAGCAGGTATAGAAAACCAGAGATGATAAACCCAGGGATTCCAGAGAAGGAATCCATAGGTAGGAGAAGTAGGAGGAGGCTGGTCCCATGTACATGACTGGTGCAGAAAACTGTTGTCCCCAGCTAGCTTGTAGGTGATCTACATAGGCAACATGTGGGAGAGGGCCCTGGAAGACAGGCAGGCAGGAGGATTCTGCTCATGGGTGCATCCAGAGCCTGTCAATGGGAAGAGGGAGATGCTAATGACATTGTCCAGTCTCCGGGACTACTTGGCTTACAAAACCCTAGCACAGAGAATACAGAGCAGAACATTTAAGCAAAAGCTCAGTTGTTTCAATTAGGCAAAGGTAGCCATAGGCTGTAGGTCAGGAAGCAAGCAAGTCTCTGGAACATAGCCCATACCATTGGGATACCAGACTCAGATGAGCACAGTTGAGATCCTACTTCTACAGGCTGGAGACTCTGAACAACCATCTGCCAAGATAAAGGGTGGGCTCAGGAACCAAAGAAGGCTTCAATTTCCTAGTAAGTGAAGCAAAGGAAGGCTGGGCTTGGCAACTCACAGTGTTAGAATCTTTTCAACCTTCACTTCCTGGGACGCTGGGGAGTCAAACCAGGATGAACTTCCCAGAGTTGGGCCTGAACATGGCGCTGAGAGAAAGAAAGTCTGAGACCTGAATGAGTGGGGAGCAGGAATCAGATTCCAAACAAAGTTTCAGCAAAGAAAACAAGGCAAGATCACAGGAGTAGTGAGGGAGACAAGGCCTAGAAAGATCCTCTCAGATAAATGTCCCTAGGGTGCCTGCATCAAACCTGTGGGCAGGCTGATAGGAGCGAAACTCCCATCTGTTTGGTGTGGGCTTTGGTTTGATTTTTGATTGTTTTGCACCACACTCCACACTTTATTTACTAGTTTGCCTTTACTAGGTGGATTGCATGCTAGTATTTTCTAATATCTACATCTCTTTTATTTCATTTTTATGTTTTTTAGAAATATGACTCACTACATTGACTTCATAGCCCATAATGGTTCATACCTCATAGTCTGAAAAACATCAGCATAGATTACACTCAGTGTACCCCTGGACTATTCATTTTTTTAATCACTGGCCCTTGGTAATGACCTGTTTTGAGATGTCTGCCCTTATCATACAACCCCTTCTCTGAGGACTGTGTCCCACTTCCCCTAGATGGGCTCCCCAAAGGCAGTGAGGCTCTGGACCTATGTGCCTACAACATAGTGTTTTCCACCTAAGCATATCTGATTGGAGAAGAGTGGACAACTGGCCCAAAATGAATCAGCAAATGTTTTCTCCCAGAAATCTGGAATTCGGTCATTGAGATAATAATTGGATGGTGGTGGGTGGTCCCTGAGACAGGACTCTACAACATATGGTTGTACAGGTTGTGGACTACACAACTCTAGAAATTACCAATCACATACACTGTAGTTAAAAGGTACTCTCTAGGGTGGCTTAGTATACAACCTATATAACTGTACATGACAACCCTGCTGGAGCTGAAAGTTAATTTAGTTCCAGGGCTAAAATAACTGCATTCTATCAAGCACATATGAAACAAGGTTAAAAAAAAAAAAAGCTTTTATGATATTGCCAGCTAAAACCTAAATTTATTTTAGAGAAAGAATTACCTTTGTATGGGAAAGTACCATGATAAACTGCTCAGGAAATCTTTCAGTAACAAACACAAGTTGATGCCAAGACATCAGAGAAGGACAAAAGGCACTCCGCTGGAGATAAAGAAGAAATCTTCTTGGTTTTTCTCTTAAAATGTAGACCTCAAGACGAAAAGGAATCGTTAAAAACAGGAAACAGAAGCTCCATTGGGAATTGAGGAATATCTTGGGAAAGCTTTCGATACCTGTAGGATAAGGCAATCTTTCCAATTTCACCTAGACCGCAGGGGAAAGGGAAACTCCAGCTAAGAACTGAGTTACGTGCAGAGTGGCAATAAAGGCCAGTCTGCAGAAAGAGAACATGTTAAGCACACATAGAAAAAAAGATATCATGTTGCTTTTTATATTAACTAAATAAACTAAGCTGTGGTAGCGAGTATACAAAATCTTATAATTGCTCAAAAACAATAGGAGTTTATTTTTCACTCACCCAGGATTCAACTGAAGACAACTCTCCCAGGTGAAGTCAGCTCTCCTCCATGTGATGATTCAGAAACCCAGGCTCCTTCCAATTCCTGGCTGCAACGTCCCTTAGGGTCACAGGCCTCATCATTATCTGTATTCAGCCAGCAGGAAAGGTATGGGAGCCAGGAGAGGACACACCGGCTTCTTGGCCTGGAAACGACCCACATCACTTCCACTCCCATTCTGTTGGCTAGAACTCAATCATGTAGCCACATCTAACTGCTCGTATAGCCAGGAACGTGTGGTCTAGCTGTGTTCAGGATGAAAAGGAAATGGATTTCTAGTAAACAGCTGTCAGTCTATCACAGTCCACCCTCCTGTATGCCAACTCTCCATTTGCACCCTTCTTCCCTCGTGGAGACTATGCCTACATCCTCCTCGGGAATAAAAACCCCATTCCGTCACTACATCCACCTCAAAGTTCAGGATGCTTGAGGACACAGCGTCTCTTAATCAGGACTATATGCGGTTTGTCATGGTCCAGCAATTGACAAACTCAAAGACCAGTTATCTGTCCCTCTAACACATGTCCACTATACTGTGGTGGACCCAAGACCTGATAATGGCAAAAAGACACCCATTCAAAACAAAAAGAAAAATGAGAAGAACACAGTCCTTGGTTGATAGCATGATAGCATTCTGCTGGGCTAACAGTGTAAAGACCCTCCGCCTGGCAGTGGAGATAAATTCCTTGCTTAGTACCTAATCTGCTCTCTGGGAAGAATTTCTTATCTATTTTTGTTTAGGGCCCCTTACTCTACTCTCTAGGGTACCCTTCCTTGTCCATTATTATTTTTACTCGCTTCTGGAGTACCCTCCTTAAAGACTGTACACCCTTTATAGAGCTGTCAAAAGACAAAATAGATTTAGTGTAAAGGTCTTAATTGGCTTTATTTGCAATTCTAGAATTGGGCAACACTTCATTCCGTGAAATAAAGTGAGTATTCTGATGAGCCAAGCAGAGGAGCTTGATTTTATACACAGAAAAGGGCTGAGGAAAGCAGGTACAGGAAACAAAATACAGATTGATTGTCTCAAAGTGACATTTCTGGTAAAGGGTAAAGGTTAAAGCAGAGGGGGCTTCCTGCCTGCCTGCCTGCCTTCCTTCCTTCCTCCCTTCCTTCCTTAAGGTTAAAGCAGAAGGGGCTTCCTTTCTTCCTCCCTCCCTCCCTCCCTCCGTCCCTCCTTCCCTCCTTCCCTTCCTCCTTCCCTCCTTTCCTCCTTCCCTCACTCCTTCCTTCCCTCCTTCCTTCCCTCCTTCCTTCCTTCCGACAGGGTTTTGCTCCACCGCCCAAGCTAGAGTGCACTGGCGCAATCACAGCTCACTGAAACCTCAAACTCTTGGGCATAAGTGATCCACCTGCCTTGGTGTCCCGAATAGCTGCCTCTACAAATGTGCACCACCATTCCTGGCTAATTTTTTATTTTTTTGTACAGATGGGGTCTCACTTTACTGCCCAGGCTGGTGCAGAGGCGACTTTCTTATGTTGGCTAAAACTGGCCTGCTTGAGGATTTGGCTGTTATCCCTTTCTCTCCTGGTTTTTTGGAAAGTAACATAAACAACTTAATTTCAGTTTGGTGATGTGGAACTTTATGAGTGACCCATTTTCATTTAGTCTGTTCGGCCCAGTGCAGGAGCTCAGTTCAAGCCAACCACCTCCTGTAAATTGTATTTAACACTGCTCACTTTCTGCTCATACGAATTTAGGACGGAGGGGTAAGGCTTAACCAATCAAAGACCATTTCGGCCAGGCGC
>PVKP010045798.1:0-15968 GCA_004027715.1 Plecturocebus donacophilus | reverse complement strand
CCAACAGCACTCTAATTCATGCCTGAGTGAAGCTTATCTAACACGTGTATTTTCTTTGTAAGACACATCACAGTCTTTTCGTGATTAGAAACACTTCACAGCACTTTGGTGCGGTGCTTGGGGCCATTTTAAATAGCAAAGTCACCAAGAAGAAAAACAACACAGAAATGCTAAAAACGTAGCACTAAACAGATCACAAAAAGGAAAATTATGTACAGAATGAGAATTGAAACCCTAAGGCAGAGTGTTGCCTTGTTTGATCTCAGTCACATGTTGGGTGACTCATTTTTTTGCCACTCTGTACAGGTTCACTAATGGCCACAAAAACATCACGAGTATTGATCTTTGGGGTTACAAATAAATTTTAGTAGGCAGATTTACATGGAATCTATGAATAACAAGGACTGACTGTACATAATTATGAATCACATTATTTCTGAAACAGAAATTTAATTTGGTTAACTAAGTGCTAACCTGTGCTCAGTTAACCGTTGTCTGAGGAAATCCTTTATCCCACACGGTTCTGCTTTGACCAGTAGGGACTAACTGGACCAGGTGCTTGCTTGTAAATAAAACCCTTCATGACAACAAAGGGCCCTTCCCTAGTCCAGGTGTTAGAAATACCAGGATAAGCAATGACTACTACTATACTACTAGCAAGAACTCATGAAACACTTAATCTACTTTTGCTTTCCGTACACTTACAACAATTAGGGCATGACAAGCGTGAATGAGTTTTAATTTTGAGACAGGATTTCCATCATAGGAGTCAAGGACACAAAGAACTTGCCAAAGTTAACCTTGCATAGACATCTTGGAAAGGGACATCAGTCAAACAACTTGGAAAGGAGGATGCCATTTTATGCAGTCCAAACAATTATAGGCCAGGACATCTAACCTGGGTTTTGCCTAAAATATCTGGCTCATAAGTCTCAGCAAATTAAAATTTCATAGGTGAAAGCCATAGAGGTAGGAAGGATGACTCAACCTAGTTAATTGCAAAGTTCGATACCATATTGAAAGCTATTAAAGCACCATCATAATACATTACTGTCCCACTCGAATAGTGAGAACATTTGAGGTCATTTCAGACTCAGTTCCACATTTGGAAGCAACTGCCAAATGTGGAGCTGAGCCCCAAATTCCCTAAATACACGAGGTGTCAGTGCTGGTTCACAGTCCTATATGGCAGAGTGGAAGCAATGCCAGGTCCCACTGTGAGCATCATCTCCTGCACTCCTCCAGACCCAGGGTCCTCACAGTGCTGTGGACCCCCACAAGCCTGCTCTCTGCTGCAGGACTTCATACTTCTAGGTCACTAATTCCTCCTTCTATCAAAATGCCTGATTTTCTGGCCATTATATGACCCACTTAGCCCTGTCTGAGCTTTTTAGAATAGTAAACCTGCTGCCTCCAAGCTGCTCGGACCATTTCCAGACTAGTGATGGTTTAACTGAGTGTCTCCTGGGGTCCTTGGGCTGTAAAGAGAAAGCATTCAGTCACTTCTGAACTCCCTCTGCTTGGCAGCTTTCCTTATCACCATGTTCCTGTGAGGAAGCCAGGGACCCCTCCTGGCTACCTCTGGTGTTCCTCAGTGCTGCCCTAAGCTGTATTAAAGTGCAAACAGTAGCAGATATCAACATGAGAAGTTCTGGGGAGATAGAAGTGACAGTAGAAAGCAAGGATGACTTCAAAGGAGAAGTACTTTCAGAAGGGGCTGCAGATATTCTAAAATATAGTTTAGACTCCCCAGCAGGCTGAGACATTAGGATGTTCATGCACAATACAATAATTGATGCCCATAATGGCAGCTCTGATATTCAGGAAAAGTTGAACTATGTTCAGACACACTGCCAACTAGGACACTTAGAAGTAAAGCAGTCATCCTTCCTACCTCTATGGCTTTCACCTATAAAACTTTAATTTCCAGAGAGTTATGAGCCAGATATTTTAGGCAAAACCCAGGTTAGATGTCCTGGCCTATAATTGTTTGGACTGCATCAAATGGCATCCTCCTTTCCAAGTTGTTTAATTGATGTCCCTGTCTTGGGAGACATCTATGCAAGGTTAACTTTGGCAAGTTCTTTGTGTCCTTGACTCCTATGATGGAAATCCTGTCTCAAAATTTAAACCCATCCATGCTTTTCATGCCCTAATTGTTATAAGTGTACGGAAAGCAAAAGTTGATTAAGTGTGTCATGAGTTCTTGCTAGTAGGTTGGTAGTGGTCATTGCCTGGGCAATCTGGTGAGTGTTTCTATTTCATGGCTTCCAATTAAGCCCTGAGTGTTTACAACAACAACCCTAACATAAAAATGATACTGAGTGTTTATGATGAGCTGGATAGTATTCTAAGACCTTTGCACATATTAACGTGCTAATTCTCCGGATAACTGTGTCAGGTAGTGTGATAGCTAGTCTCCTAGGTGGTCCCCAAGGATCCTCATGTCCTAGAATTCACATCATTGGGTGGTCACTTCCAACATTGTATCAGGGTGGGTCTACAGAAAGTTGCAGCATCCTTCTCGGAGAGGAACTGAGGACTTGATCCAACAGCCCACAATTAATGAATGTTGCTAAGAGCCACATGAGGGAGCTAGGAAGCAGATCATCTTATTTCGAAACTGCAGCCCTGGCCAACAGCTCTACTGCACCCTCACCAGAGACCATGGACAGAACCTCCCAGCTAAGGCTCTGTTGATTCCTGATTCACAGAAATGACTGGTTTATGCTGCCAAGTTTTTGGGGTAAACAGTTACACAGCAATAGACAATGAATACAGGTTGGTACTACTATTATTATTTTTTTATTTTACAGAAAGAACCAAGACACTGCCAGATATGTAACTTTCCCAAGCTGACCCTTAAGTGATGAGTTGGGGTGCAAATTCTAGTCTGTCTGTATAGCCTGTCATCTCTAGGCTAGGTTGCCTCTGAGCATTGTTATAGATGTGCACTGTGAGATCATCTGGGGTGCTCTTCAATGTGGAAGAAGGGGTATACATCTGTGGCTACTATGAAAAGAATAAGCTCCCAGCTCACTGTGGGTCAACTTTCTGCATCAAGGATGCTGTGTATTTAGGACTCTCAGCCAACTCAGGAGCTCAAGTGGACCTAAAGCCTGAGCTTATTAGGCCTCTCTCTCCAATATTTGGTGCCTGTCAAGGATTTGGAATTGTGTTGAAGATAAAGAGAACTTATTTAAAACATGGGTTACACCTTTGGGAGAGCTTTGTTTAGTCACAGAGCTTGTTCCTGCTTCAAGCAGTGGGTTAAGACCCATTTCATATACTTTTCAAATTTGTATTAATTAATTCGTTCTCCCAGTGACCTCTGGATGTGTCAGATTAAAAGCTCTTGGCAGATTGAGGTCCCAGAGGAGATGTTAGACATTTAGAGCAGTTGTAGGATATTTATTCCAGAGACAATGCACGCTCAGGCTCTTAGCCTTCAGTTTATCAAACCGAAGTGTGGCCCAAAATAAAAATTCTCTTTGCAATAGCAAACCTTGTGTCATTTCACAATTTACCTAGCTCTTTTAACTTTCAGAATGCCTCTACGTACATTGTTTTTTACCTTCAGGATATGCTTATTCTGTCACAGATGAGGAAATGTGACTCAGGAGACCAATTGGTTCCTTAAGGCCATACATTAATAAATTGTTTTTTGGTACTTACTGTGTCTTCAAAGGACTCTGTGCATGTTAACTCATTTAATCTTACCAATAGCCCTATGAAGTAGCATCTACTATCAGTCTCATTTTTATAGATAAGTAAGACCCAGAAAGGTTAATTAACTTGATTTCACAGCAGTAAAGCCATGGACTGAGTCAGGATTTGAAGTCTGACTCACAGAGGCTGCTCGTCTCCAAAGACTTACAGGTAACCAGCCCATGCTGGTTTTACTGGCCATTAGGTTTTACCGTAATTAATTCGCAATATAGACTGAGATCTGAATCCAATTTTATATTTTCAACTCTAATGTTTTCAAGTTTTGAGCTGTTAGTCACTTTGTTGCCATGCCAAATATAAAATTTCCATATTAGATGTTTATTTATTTGCAGGTGGAAACTTTTGTTTTATAAAATTTAATGAGTATATTTGTAAATATGGTCTATCTTTTCTGCTAAGCTGACTGCCGTGTTTAATGGAAGGGCTGTCACATGATAGCATTGGAAAATGCAACCACCTGATTGTCATTCCTGAGTCCTGAGGGTACCACACAGACCACAGAGTGACCTGGAAGTTTCCAAGCCACATGTCATTGCCAGCTGGACTGTTGACTTCATACTGCATGTAGCTCCTGTCCTGGGGAGTGTGGGAGCTGGAGGACCACTTTGTCCTCTCTACCCTGGGACCTAAATAGAAATTACATTCAAGATCTTCTGTGTTTCTTTCTCCAGGCCTCAAGCTGAGTTTGACTCTGGAGGTCTTACCCCTCTGAGAGTGAGAACTGAGGTCTGGGGCCATCTGCTCATTGCCCAAATTAGTTCTGCAGAGGGACAGAATGAATAGGGCGTGTATGTGTGTGTGTGTGTGTGTGTGTGTGTGTGAATTTATCATCAAGCATTGGCTCATTCAAGTACAAAGTGAAGTCCCATACTAGGCCATCTACAAGCTGGGGAGAGACAGAAGGTGGTAGTGTTCCAGTCCAAGTCCTAAAGCCTCAAAGCCTGGGAAGCCTGCAGAGCAGTCTTCAGTCTGTGGCTGAAGGCCAGAGAGCCTCTGGGAGGCTGCTTGTCCAAGTTCCAGAGCCCAAAGGCTGAAGAGCCTGGGGTCTGATGTCCAAGGGTAGGAGGAGAGGGAACAAGAGTCCAGCATGGAGAGAGAGCAAGAGAGAGAGAGCCCAGCACACCGCTTATCCTTCTTCTTCCACCTGCTTTGTTCCCCTGCGCTGGCAGCCGGTTGGATGGTGCCCACCCACACTGAGGTTGGATCTTCCTCTCCCAGCCCACTGACTCAAATGCCAGTCTCTTTTGGCAACACCCTCACAGACCCACTCAGAAACAATACTTTACCAGTCATCTAGGCATCCCTCAATCCAAGCAATTGACACCTGATACTAACCAACATGTTGCCTTCAGCGTGTTACTATTTTGCGTGACTAATTATTTGTGTATTACTTGTAGGAGGCAGTATAGTGTAAGGGTTAAGAAGAAAATGGGTTTAGGGTCAGCTGGCCTGGCTTTTTATCTGTTCTACAATTTCTTTTCCTAACAACTCTCCATTTCTTCTATAACTTGTGCAAGCTGAGTAGAAGCAGCATTTAACATGACGTGAGCCAATTTCTCCCACACAGTGTCAAAGGTGGGGCCTCATTACCCTTTGTGCTTTCTAAGAGGCCACCAACAGTTCTTAAACTCTGGGAAGGAGGGCCATGAGGGGAGAGTGGCTGGAAAATCTTCCTACCTCTGCAGAAATACCATGACTACCAGTGCACACAGTACTCTTGTGTTTACATTAGAGGACTTTCTCACATGTAGTTACATTGGAGTCCCACAATTCCATCTACTAAGTAGGACAGTTATCTTACCTATCCTCAAAGATTATCCTAAGTGGTTTCACAGAGGTTTCAAGGCATGATGAAAGGGTAATACGAGAATTCTAATTCATGCCACACTGCTTTGCCCATTACCATGCTCTTTCAAGAGCTTTTCAGGCCATTATAAAGAAGATCTTACAGCATACCCAGTCACTAGCTTGGAGCCTGATAATTTAAAGTTCACTATAACAACAGAAACAGCATAATCAGACCAGCTTACAGTTGCTGAATGCTTACTGTGTGCCGGGAACTATGCTGAGAACTTCATGTGCATTATCTCATTTAAGCTTAAAACAAGAACCCAGGCAAGCTTTGCCCCTCAAAATGTGGTCCACAGCAGCACTGGCATTGCCTGGGAGCTAGTTTGAAATGCAGATCTCAGGTCCCGTCCCAGACCTCCTGAAATTAAAGCCTGCGTTTTAACAAGAGACCAGGTGATTTATGTGCACATTAAAGTTTGACATGTTCCTCTGGCTTCTCTGTGAGGAACTGTCATAGCCATTTTACAGAGGAGGAAAGTGAGGCTAAGAGAGATTTAAGTAACTTGTATATTCATTTACTCAAAAGCCTTGCACATCACTACTGGTCACCTTCCTTCTTTGAGCCTTAGCCTGCATGCCTGATACATGATGCATGCCTGATACATTGCACCTTAGAGTTTTGGTGTCATTTCATGAAATGCAAGAATCATGCAAAGTGGCAGGCTCAGTGCTTGGCCCACAGATAAAGAAAAGCTTGATATATTTTCTGTAAAATAGTGTTTATAATACTCACCTGTCAGTATTCTGAAACTTCTACCATAAGGCCTGCAAAGGACTTAGCCAAAGTTTAAGAAATGACGCTTATTCTATGTATAACAATGAAAACCTGTGATTGACGACTGGCCTGAGCAAGTATTTTTGCATGAATTTCCAGGCAAAGTGTGATTTCTGATTGTTTGCAAGGACAAAAACCCTTTCTGTACTCTCTCTCTCTTTCTCTCTCTCTCTCTCTCTCTCTCTCTCTCTCTCTCTCTCTCTCTCTCTCTCTTTCTCTCTCTCTCCTGTTGCAGGAAACCGGAAGCAAGATAAGCAGGATCAGAAACACCATATCTACCCAGAGGCATCAGGCTTCTCTTGAAATGATTTGCTTAGTGGGAAGCAAGCTGGACCATGAGCAAACGTCAGTTTCTGTATTTTCTAGCGGTATCTCCCTGCAATGGATGTAATTCTGGAAATGTTTCAGCTTGAGTGAGTGAATGCCGTTTTTTCATTTCGGAGCAAATTATAGCTGGCTTGAAGTCTGTAATACAATCTACACATTCTTAATTGCCCCTATTTTCTTCCCTGTGTCCTCTTATGCCATGACGCCCTCTTTCTTTATCACCAAGGAGACATCTTGGTCGGCACACACTGGGGGGTCACACAGGGACATGGCATACTGGGATCTGGCCATTGGGAGGCTTGCTGGTGTCATGGGTGTGAGTCTGACCTCTGACTGGTGAGCACAGGTTCTTCACCCACTCTTTGTACCCTTCTGCACCCGCCTCCTGGGTTGAGCACCCTCGTCCTTTGTACCTTTTCCTGGGGTGACCAGTGCCATTCCCCTTTCCTTGAATGTCTTACATGGTGTAGCTACTAAATCTAGGGCTTCTGTTTTCATTGTTTTCCATTTACAGTGAGACAAGGGTACAGTGGCCAAGGCACCCCAGTTTAGTAGACTGCCTACATTGAACTCATGGCTCTGCAGTTGACTTAACTTTTTTTGTGATTTGTTACCCCTGTATTAGGTTGGTGCGAACGTAATTGCAGTTTTTACCATTACTTTCAATGGCAAAAACTGCAGTTACGTTCACACCAACTAATAAAAGGGGAATAACAAAAATACCTACTTGCTTTATAGGGTTGTGAGGATTTAGACAGACTTAGAACAGTGCACACACAGGAAGTATTTAGTGATGGCTCTTGGTACTTTTTTTTTTTTTTTTTTTTTTTTTTTTTTTTTTTTTTTTTTTTTTTTTTTTTTTTTTTTTTTTTTTTTCAGAAAATCAGTGATCTGGTCAGGACAATTTTGTTTTCTCCTTTAACAGATGAATAATTTGGAGTCACCCAGATATAGGTTCATCATCCTTTGTGCCAAAACACACTGAAAACAAAAGGGAATTCTTTTTTAAAAGTAATTTCTTTGATGACCAGACTGACATGATGGTATTTGTGATCTTTCATCCCAGTTTGTGTAAATATTTATGTGTCACTGAATCGGAATGTGTTTGGTTTTGGATGTGGCTACATGTGCCACTGGGGAGTTGATGAAGTTCTCTGAGCCTCAGGCTGCTTGCCTGAAAAACAAGGTTAATGATTCCCCCGTCTTTGGATAGTTGGGGGGATTAAATAAAGGAGTCTATAAAGAATGAGGAGACAAGGTCATCCCATTTCTCTTCTCCAAAAGGGATTCCAAAGACAGCCAAGACTTACGGAAATAATTTAGTACGCCTCTTTCCTGAATGGGCCATGTAATGTGTCTCTTGGGAAAACAGTTGGGTTATACCCTCGACATGTACTGAGGCCCAGTTCTTAATTCTGCAGGCTCCCAGGCAAGCAGGGAAAGAGCCAAACACTGCTCTGTGCACCAGTGCTTCTTGGGTCCAAGGGTAGAGAGGGCATATTGCCAGCTTTGAGGCAGTGAGGACAGGTGTTCATGCTGAGCCAGGTTTAGCTTGTGCCACTCACCTGCCCCAGCCCCAACTACACTGCATCTGTCAGATCTTACAGGCGCGTCTGCAGCTCACACCAGTGAGCCCCCCATAGGCTTTGGCCCTGACTCTGTTTCACACCCTCGCCTCCTTCCAGGCTTCAGGCACATGGGTTTTCTCTGTATTTCATGACCCCTCTGACTTCACTCCTGGCTCTGTGTCCCGACATTTGAGGTTCTCTCAGCCTGGAACATTCCTCTCCCAGATCTTCCCAGCTTAACTGCTTCACATCATCTAAGGCCCAGGACTCTTGTCTCCGCCTCAGATGGGTGACCTGACCGCCCCACCTACCTAAATCACCCTCTTCCTTCTCATCATCCTTGACCCTGCAATCCTGCTTTCTTCCAAGCACTTATCTAATGTGTTCTGATCTACTGAGTTATCTTCTTACTGTCCGTCTCCCCTCATTGGAAGGCAAGCCCTCTAGGGAGGGGTTCCTCCGTCTTGGTCATCACCATGTTTCCAGAGTTTAGAACAGTGCCTGGCAATCCACTAATTGTGAGTAATGAATGTGTGAAATACATGAGTTAAGGAGCAGAAAAGGAAAACTCCACCTGGAAGATTCATATTCACTTTATACGATGGCATCTGGAGAGCCGGAGTCCACTTCTTTTCTCCTCCTGGACATCCCGCTGGCACCATGGGAAAGCAAGCCCTAGACGTCTCTGGCTCAAGAAATGTAAACTTGAGAAAAATGCCTGAGGCCAAACGCCATATCCCCAAAGCAGTTTCCTCTAGTTGGGGGATGAGGGAGGGAGGAGGGCATGGGGCTGGAAGTGTTAGTGTTAGGATTGTGGGATTTAATTATATTTGTAAAATATTGTTACTTTTAAGAAAAAGAATCACAAGTAAATATAGCAAAAGTGTTTAGATTTTATAAAGCTAGTGTGACATGGTAAAAGCCCCATGAAACTGCATACCTCAACCATACCTCGGCTCTCTGTTGAAACTGCTCTCTGTAACCCCTAATGTGACAGGCAAGCAGTCCAAACCCACGCCATCTTGGCCCCTGCGACTTGTAATAAGTAATTAAGGTCTGTGATTTCCACCGCACACAGACAATGTGTAAACTAACATCTTGACTTCTGTGAACCACTTAAGTAACAATCGGAATGTCCAAAGTCCCCTGGCCCTCGGAATGCCCAGAGCCCCTCACCCTCGTTTCCTCTCAGAAGGTGATTTACGGAATCCACTGACCCTCAGAATGTCTGAAGCCCATCCCCCCCACCCCGCCCCTCACCCTCACTCCCGAGGTGGTTTACGGGTATAAAAGGTTTTGACACCCTCCTTTTGGGGCCACGGGTTGGAGAGAAGTGAGTCCTCCATGGCTGCCAGCAATAAAGACCCTGCAGTTTGGCATACTTTTGTCTTGGTGTTGACTTTCTATGCTAGCTCCACTACAACACTTGGAGGAGGGTGCATGAATATTTAGTATATGATTTGTCACAGTGTCCTCATTGTTGGAAAGATTTTACATTATAACATACTATGCAAAAATAGAGATTCTGTAAGATCCAGGAGAGCAGACTCCTTTCTGTGGATAGGGGTGATTTCACTGAGAGATGTGTGGAATTCACAGATGTACACTTGTAGAAAGAGGTGACTGGGAGAGAGAGAATTGGGGACCGCAGGGCAGGGCAGCCAGGTAGGATGGTGAAGTATACATGAATGATCCTCTTGTGGAGGGTTCATTTCCCTGGGGACTTTCCCTCTGACTTCTGAAAGTAGTTAACAAAAACAGCCCCTCCTTCTCTCCATGTTGTAATTCCTTTTCAAATTTTGTTCAAACCTTTTAATGAAGACATTCATGAAGGCATAGCTTAAATGGAAGACTCACTCCTGTCCTGGAGAGGAAGCGTCATCCTGTTGATTTGACAGTCAGGATTTCTGCATGTGGCCATCAGTGTTGTGAAAAGTTGCTCATGATGAGGGTTAGGAGGGATGGCGGATGAACTCTGGATACTGAGAACAGCTTCTCAGAGCCACTCACAGCTGTTCAAAGTCTGTGCTTATCCTTGTATGTTAGGAGCCTGGATTCTGAGCAAGAAAGGGAAGTGGACATCTAGATTTGACATGTGTAGTAGATGGGTAATAGAATGTCAGTGGAAAGTCGATCTCCAAAATTTGGTTCAAATCTGTATTAGTCTGTTTTCGTGCTGCTGATAAAGACATACCCGAGACTGGGTAATTTATAAAGAAAAAAAGGCTTAATGGACTCACGGTTCCATGTGGCTGGGAGGTCTCACAATCGTGACAGAAGGTGAAAGGCATGTCTTACATGGTGACGGACAAGGGAGAAATGACAGCCAAGAGGAAGGGGAAACCCCATATAAAATCATCAGACCTTGTGAGACTTATTCACCAGCACGAGAACAGTATGGAGGAAATCGCCCCCATGATTCAATTATCTCCCACCAAGTCCCTCCCACAACATAGGGGAATTATAGGAGCTATAATTCAAGATGAGATTTAGGTGGGGACACAGCCAAACCATAACAAAGTCCAAAACCTAGGGAATAAGTATCTTCACATTATAAAGACAAGTAATAGACACATCCAAGCGAGTCTTAACTAAAAGATAGCAAATCTGCTGTAGCAAATGCACCCTGCTCCCCAGCATTTTCAGCTTATAAATAAAAGAAATTCGAATGGGTTTTTTTTTGGAAGAAGTCCATGTGAATAGAGCTCTCTGCCTTTTTTCCCAGGGTGTTTCCAACAACTCCTCCCCTCCCCCAGCAGGAGAGGCCTCCCAGGAGGATCCCCCCATAGAGACTGGCAGTGCCTGCAGCCTACAGAAGAGAAGACTGGTTTCTCCATCCTGACAGGAGGTCTGCTGGGGAGTGTTATCATCTGTATGGAGCATGGAGAAGGAGTTCCTGGGAAACGTCATGTGTCCACAGGTGTGACATTAAGACTGAAGCCTGTGTCCTGCCTGGCAAGTTATGAAGGCAGGAGAGTACCTGAAGTAGACTGCAGAGGCAGAGGGAGGGTGGGCTGTACCTGGGCAAATTTATAACAATGCTGAGTTCCCAAGGACCAAGGTAACAGGGCCGTCTGGAGGAGATCCCTCTCAAAGGTCACCTAAAATTAGATCTTTTGGGGTTTGGACTGCTGAGGACGGGATATGGAGGTGATGCAGGATTTTTGCTCCTTAGTTCAGCTAAATCTGGGTTCTTATCTCATGACTAGAAAAACTTGGGCATGCAGACACACTGAATGGGGAGAAGGATAGAATTTATTAAGTGAAAAGAAGGTCTCAGTAAAAGAGGGGGGTCCTGCCAACAGGTTTTCACCTCCCTAATTAAATATCTGGGCTACCTTACGTGGGCTGAAGAGGCCAAGCTCCTCCCCTGCATAAGGCGTGAATTCCTGGTGGCTTCACCCTGTTCCCCTAGTGCGTAGGCAGGCACGCCCAGGGAAACCATAGATAGTATTGGAAAAAGCAACATTTAATTGGTTAAAAGGCATTAATTCAGAAAGAATCAATAGGGAAAGGGCGGGCAAACAGGGGCAGAAGTTCTCCCTCTGGGTTGCAAGTTTCATCTGGAGCCAGCACTCTGGTCGTTCAGAGTGCTTTAAGCTTGAAAGTGAGGTTTCACCCGGGACCCTTCCCTATTTTCCTAGGTATTTGTCTGTCTCCTGCCTTTATGAGAGCAAGATTGAAAGAGGCTGGCCAGAGTGCCCCTTGACCAGGTCTGAGAGTTCAGCACAGCTGCGGGGAACCTTGGAAATTTGGAAGTCTTCATCACCTGAGGGCTGATATCCAGCTGGGGTGATCTCAGGGGGAATTTGTGTACTTGGCTCATCTTCCTCCTTGGCTCTATGAGGCTTAGAGAGGGGGAAGATAGAGAAGGAAAGGTGGAAAAGACATGAGAGACCACTTTGGGCACCCTTATACCTACTGTAGTTGTCTGACCTGCAGGCTAGGCCTGAGTTAAAGAGAAGGAAGAAGTTGTAAATGTGATCTTGGTGTTTTGATATGACTCTACTGGACTTTTCAATATCTAAGAGTGAGTCTTAGCTAAAGCGAATGAAAGTGGAGAGAGCTGCCTGAGCTGTTGTCCAGGGACGGGACAGGAAGCTTTCACGTAGCAGACCAGCAGTGGGAGAAAAAAAGAGATGTTTCCTTTTTGCACCTTGTTGTGACCATCTCATGTAATAAGCCACACAGAACCTCATATGGTGCCCGTAAATGGCAAATTCTTGGTAACTGCTAAGTAAAAGGTACTTTGGCGATCATCCTTTTTATCTTCCCTAAGTGAGTCAGAACCAAATCACCACTTAGCAGACACAGAGGAAACGAGGTAACAAGAGCTAAGCAATGCCTGACATCCAAAAATCCAAGAAAATGTCAGTAATTAGATCATACTTTAAAGTTCACCATCTGACCCACTTGCCTGGGAAAATGCCAAGGAAAGAAATAGGAAAGATGAAGTCTGTTAATACACAATACACATTTGCATTGAACAAATGTGCTGTCCTTCCCAGGGGAGCAGGATGATGTTGACCCACCTTGAGTGACATTTCCCAGATGCTGTCCCTGAAAAGCCCCCTTTATCAAGACTTCAGGACACTTCAGTAAATGGAAGGAGGAGCTGTGGTTTTCAATGGTCCATAGGTCATGGGAATTGCAGAGTGTGAATCCATTCCTGCTCTTCTTGGCTTTGGTGTGGGATTAGCATAATTCTGTCTTTTTGTAAGCCTAAATCATGACATTTCTTCACAGCTAAGTCTTATAAGTGGAGAAGAGCCTAAGTACAAGCTCTCAGAGTAAGGAGGATCTGGAAGGCATGACTATGCTAGTGAATATCAATTTTCATGACATGAACTGGCCTGAGGAAAGCATAGATGATTGAAATACACACATAATCCAAAAATGTCATCTTACTCAATTGCTTTAATCCTTACCAGCCATATTCTCTGAGACCTTAAGTTCTTAATAGACGAGTTTGAGTTTTATTTTTTCTTTTCTTCTTGCCAATCTAATACTTGGGGATAATGACAACACTGAAAGTGATGGAACAGGGTAGTCGAATTCTTAAACTGGATCATCAGCCTTTGAACGCTTTGAAGTTAGCTATAAATACTGTTTGGTAATTATGTGTAAGCATCTGGGTGATTTATACCCACAGTCTGTGAAATGTGACAAGAGAGATATACCCTGCACCTGATTTTCTTCCTCTTTGGATTTGGGTCTGTTAATAATGAAGCTTATAGAACTCAAGAAAATTACCACTGACAGAATCACAGGAGGCTCCGTGCTTTGGGTGGTATAACTTTTAGACGATTGAGTCTGCATTTGAAACAAACCTTTGTTGAGTCAGACCATTTCCTGGAATAGAACACTATTGCGATTTGCCATGATTGATTCTGAGAATCTTGGGGTCACTTTCTCTAGTATTGTTAGGAAAAAAAAAAAAAAACCACACATAAAATCAATGCGGTCAGGAATAGCATCTACCAAACAGTTTAACATGTCCATCTCTCCTTAGGAAAAAGCTTATTTTTAAATCATAAGAATACTTTGCTCTTTTGAATGCTAACCTTACCTTTATTTGAGCTGACCTGAGACAATAATTTAACAACAAAAAAATTTCTTTAAATGCATGTTGGAAATTGACTCACTAATGTGGAGACAAACATTTAAGGAAATAGAACCCATCTAAACCCCCATTCATTTCATTTATTTGTTGTATACCCCCAATCATTTCATTCATTAATTATATATCTCCTTCGTTTCTTTCTTCCTTCCTGCCTCTCTCTCTCCCTCACTCTCCCCTCCCTTTCTCCTTCCCTCCCTCCCTCCTTCCTTCCTTCCTTTTCTTCTTTCTTTCTTTTTCTTTTTTCTTTCTCTTTTTCTTTCTTTCTTTCCTTCTTTTTCTTTTCTTTCTTTCTCTTTCTTTTCTTTCTTTCTTTCTCTTTATTTTCTTTCTTTCTTTCTATATATATTTTATTACATTTTAGGTTCTGGGGTACATGTGAAGAACATACAGGATTGTTGCACAGGTACATTACATGGCAATGTGGTTTGCTGCCTCCATCCCCATCACCTATATCTGGCATTTCTCCCCATGTTATCCCTCCCCAACTCCCTACTCCCCACTGTCTCTCCCCTAGTCTCCCCAAAACAGACCCCAGTGTGATGCTCCCCTCCCTGTGTCCATGTGTTCTCTTGTTCAACACCCAGCTGTGAGTGAGAACATACAGTGTTTGATTTTCTGTTCTTGTGTCAGTTTGCTGAGAATGATGGTTTCCAGCTTCATCTATGTCTTTACGAAGGGCACGAACTCATTGTTTTTTTATGGATGCATAGTATTCCATGGTGTATTACGTGCTACATTTTCCCTGTCCAGTCTGTTATTGATGGGCATTTGGGTTTCCAAGTCTTTGCTATTGTTAACAGGGCCGCAATGAATATATATGGGCATGTGTCTTTATAATAGAACAATTTGTAATCCTTTGGATATATACCCAGTAATGGGATTGCTGGGTTAAATGGAATTTCTATTTCTAGATCCTTGAGGAATCGCCACACTGTCTTCCACAATCGTTGAACCTAATTTACACTCCCACCAACAGTGTAAAAGTGTTCCTGTTTCTCCACATCCTCTCCAGCATCTGTTATCTCCAGATTTTTTAATGATCGCCATTCTAACTGGCATGAGGTGGTATCTCAATGTGGTTTTGATTTGCATTTCTCTAATAACCAGTGATGATGAGCATTTTTTCATATGTTTGTTGGCCTCATATATGTCTTCTTTTGAAAAGTGTCTGTTCATATCCTTCACCTACTTTTGAATGGGTATGTTTATTTTTTTCCTGTGAATCTATTTTAGTCCTTTGTAGATTCTGGATATTAGCCCTTTGTCAGATGGGTAGATTGCAAAAATTTTTCCCATTCTGTTGGTTGCTGGTTCACTCTAATGATTGTTTGTTTTGCTGTACAGAAGCTCTGTAGTTTAATTAGATCCCGTTTGTCTATTTTGGCTTTTGTTGCCAATGCTTTTTGGTGTTTTAGTCATGAAGTCCTTGCCTATGCCTATGTCCTGAATGGTGTTGCCTGGATTTTCTTCTAGGGTTTTTATGGTGTTAGGTCTTATGTTTAAGTCTTTAATTCATCTGGAGTTAATTTTAGTGTAAGGTGTCAAAGGTGTCAGGTAGGGGTCCAGTTTCTGTTTTCTGCACATGGCTAGCCAGTTTTCCCAACACCATTTATTAAACAGGGAATCCTTTCCCCGTTGTTTGTTTTTGTCAGGTTTGTCAAAGATCGGATGGTTGTATATGTGTAGTGTTGCTTCTGAGGCCTCTGTTCTGTTCCCTTGGTCTATGTCTCTGTTTTGGTACCAGTACCACGCTGTTTTGTTTACTGTAGCCTTGTAGTATAGTTTGAAGTCAGGTAGCATGATGCCTCCAGCTTTGTTCTTTTTCCTTAGAATTGACTTGGCAATGCGGGCTCTCTTTTGTTTCCATATGAAGTTTAAGGTGGTTTTTCCTAGTTCGTGAAGAAGGTCATTGGTAGCTTGATGGGGATAGCATTGAATCTGTAAATTACTTTGGGCAGTGTGGCCATTTTCACGATATTGATTCTTCCTAACCATGAACATGGAATGTTTCTCCATCTGTTTGTGTCCTCTCTTATTTCATTGAGCAGTGGTTTGTAGTTCTCCTTGAAGAGGTCCTTTACGTTCCTTGTTAGTT
>PVKP010045797.1:0-15950 GCA_004027715.1 Plecturocebus donacophilus | reverse complement strand
TTCCCTTTCTCTACCCCTTCCCTTCCCTTCCCTTCTATTCCTTTCCCTCCCCTTTTTCCCTTCCCTTCTCTTTCCCTACACCTCTCTTTCCCTACCCCTTCCCTATACCTTCACTTTCCCTATACCTTCCCTTTCCCTACTCCTTAGCTTTCCCTCCCTTTCCCTTCCTTTTCTGCTTTAATGTCCTTTCTCTCTTCCCTTCTCCTTGCCTTCAAGTGAAGGACTTTATGTCATAAATAAGCAGAAATTTGTTCATAATATTTTGGAAATAATAGTACTTTTTTGAGGTCCTGAAGTCATATCTTATTGTGCCAGTGGGTAAAGTTTGCTCCAACTAGGGAAGCAGGGAATTGCACTGTGTTTCTTTTTACCATTTAACTCAGATGACAGCTGTGGCTATTGTGTCTTATATTTGTGAATTAATATTTGATTTACACAGTTTTATATATGTAACCCCATGTGATCTTTACTGCACTTTAACTGGAAGATCCAGCTTTGAGTTGAGACAGATAGGCTGAGCAATTTGTCTAAATTAAAGCACTCAGACATAGAATCTGGACTATCCCAGTCTTTTGACTCCTAAGTCCCAGGATATGCATCTTATTCTCAATTCTCTTTACAAAAAAGAATGAATGTTGATAGATGCCAATCACCTGAAGCATGAAGAGGTTGTGATATACTAATGTACCTTGAAAAAAAGTTCTGTGTACCTTCCCAATAATCATCCTAAGTAAATTCCTATATTAAAAATGTATAGTTCTTCTGTTAAAGCCATCATGGGAGGAGGGAGCATTTTTTGTTATGCAAAAAAATGAAACTACCAAAGACAACGTAAAGCAGGTTGGTGAGCACTGATATGATAGCTCCATTCATCAATTTCAGTCTTTTGGTAAGATTTTTTTCAATCTGAGGGGAAGAAGAGTTCTATTTTTCTTAAAGAACCATGTTTTTGAAATTTATATTATTGATTTTATTTTTAGTCACAAAACAAGTCCAAGAAACATCTCATAAAACAGAATTTATGTATGTAGATAAACTATGGAGTTTTGCCGTGTATGTCTGTGCTCAGAGGCAAAGGTATTTTAAAATTGTTAACAAGAATTTACAAACTAGTTGTCCTTAGCAACTTCAGCAAATCAGGTCAGCCTAACAGTGCAGGGTGAAATAAGGTGCCTGACAATTAAGTGTTTTGCATTACACCAAGCTACCCTTTACCCAAGGATGGCTCAAATAGACTGCTGTTTCTGTTACTGTGTTATGAAATTGTAACTGAAGTAAACTCAAAATTCCACTTAGGTAGGTAGCTTTGAAAACAGAAAATGAAAGTATTTCTAGTGTAGAAAGATTTAAAGTTGTGGATATGACATTAAGACAAGCTAACCGAAACGTGTAAAACTCACATTATTTGGGGCTACTCTGTTGTAATTTTTGCTTATTAAGCTAACTCTCCAACATAATTGTCAATTCTTTGAGGAAAGACACTGAGTTTTATTGATTTCTGTCGTCACAGATCCTAGCACAGAGCTGGAACAGACTGAATAACTCAGGAAACCCATGCAGAATAGATTAGTCCAAAAACCCTCCAGAATTTGATAAAGTTTTTTCTTTTATTATTTTTCTCCAAGGGAAAAAAGGTTATAATATGACTTTTTTTGTTCAGCAAAGAATACAAAGTAAGTGTATGCAGAAGGAATGGCAAGAGACTGAAATATTGATTAGAGGTACATGCAGGGCTCAGTTGGGTCACAGGGAAGTATGTAACCTAACTTGGGCAGACAGGGTGTCTGTGTGTGTGTGTGTTGCCTCCTGAAGGAAGTGTTACCTGAGATGAATTTTGAATGATATAGAGACATTAGCCACGTTCAGAAAATAGAAGGATATTTCTCATGGTAGTAACAGCAAAAACACAGTGGTATGATATCACACAATGAATGGGGAGGGGGCCTGTGTGCTAATGCTTCATTGTGGTTTCTGTTCCTTCTCCTTGCCTTTCTAATATTTTCCTGTCTATTCATCTAATTATAAATCATTTTGTATGCATTTTATCACACACATTTCTCCAATCTTTTTAATTTTAGTGTTGTTTTTATCACAAGTTTACATTTTGTAATCCTTGATTCCATTTCACCTTTTACTTTTTATCTTCTAGGTTTTAGCTTTTAACAATAACTGTCTCTGTCCTTACTTTTATGGTCCTTGACCCACTAATCATGTTTACTTTTATCTTTACTTTCACCCGTTTTATATTATTTAGAAACTCCTTTATCTTTATTTGCATTTGTGTGTTCATGCTTAATTTCCACTTGATGTTTTTCTACTGTTTCACTGTCAATTTCAAAGTTTTAATCTTTCTATTTCAACTTACTCTCTGTTTTTAGAAAGTATTGTTTCTCCTTCTCTATTCCTGACTGTTACACCGAAGGTTAGGTTTCAGCCCATGCAGAGGTCCAAAGGGAGTGGGTGGAAGGGTGGCAAATAGCTGAAAGAACATCCAGGGGGCTGCAGGCAAGTAAAATGTGGTTTTATTCGGCAGCTCTCTCAACAGCTCTCTTATACTGTATGCCTTTATCTTGCAGCCCCTCTCAGAAGTTGGCTCTGCCGCTCCTGCCACTTGCATGCTTACAGCTGCACTCCCTGGCCTGCAAGGCAGCTAGCTCTCCTTTACAGGGTCAGTAGCTTCACTCTTTCCCTCTGGGCACAGGCCATATGTACAGCATCAGCAGGGCAGTTATATCTTTTATATACAATGGTGGCACCAGGCCAAGTATGAGCTTACACGAAACGGGTTATATAACAAATGAAGTTGTGCGCCTGTGCTCCAAACTTGCTGAGTCACGCTGGCATGGATGTCTGCCTTGGCCTATTCTTGACCAAAGCACATTCATTTACCTTACATTTACCCATTTGTTATTTTGCATTCATAATGGCTGCAGGAAGCAGGGCCACAAGGGTAGCATAAGAATACAGCTGTTCACTTGGGGAGGCTGGGAGTTCTTCCTCTCTATAGTGACTACATCTCAAGCCCTTCTGCATCTATGCTTACTGCCACTTCCCTCCACCCTATGCATTGTATTCTTGGCCAGTGCATGACATGTTACCTTTCAGTAAATACCAGATGGAAGTCTCAAATTTGCTAATGGTCATTCACTGATAAATTCACTTAAAGTGATATTTTTATGAACTAAAATGTTTGTGAACACTGTTCAGTTTGCCATCCCTAAATGCTAAGTTATCCCTCACCTGGCCAGTGATAAAATTTTCATCTACTGTGATATGTCGTCTCACCTTTGAGCTCCTGAAAGTATGAAAATAGGAAGCCAATGTTTGGTAGGAGAAGTGGAGGGTGTGTTCCAGGATGGTGTTCCTTGTGGCTCAGAGCTGAAATGGAGAAGGATGCCTAGGGTCGAATTCAGCTGTGTCATCCTAAGAGTTACAGAATGAAGGCAACTGACCCCTCTGCTCAGGTGTCTCACATCAGCCCATTGACTGTGTGTGCTTCTCCAGGGTATGTTGAGGGTGGAGCCGGGAGAGGACTAGAATAAAAAAGATACCAGGAATTCTACCTATATGGGTCTAACTTCTTATGCCTAGATTTGTCATTTTTGCTTTTATAAAAGACATTGTCTTTATAAAGCCAACTTTCTTAGAATTCCTTGTTTTATGAGGTTCTAGATTGAAACTAAATAAAGTTCCAACTATTACCTGTGCTGTGTATCACTTTTTCTCTAAGTATGTTCTAAAAGGTCTGTGGCCTGGATACTTGTAAAAATTCATATTAGAAATATAATGTATTTTATATTTATTTACAGATTCACATGAATAAACAACAAATCCAGTCAGTAGTGGCTTATTTGAAATACTGTCTGTATTAATTTCCTAGGGTTTCGGTAATGAATTACCACAAATGAAGTGGCTTAATTTATTCGTGTTCTCTGAGTTCAGGTATCTAAAAATCTGAAATCAAGGTGTTGGCTGGGTTGGTTCTCTCTGGAGGCTCTGGGGGAGAGTTCACTTCATTACTCTGTAAAAGTTGCAAATACCAGGATAAAATCAATTTTGTCAAACCCAAACAAACAAGCTAGGAAAGCATGAAGGAGGAGAGCTCATGCTTGCATGTCTAAAGTAAGGACTGTTTCAAGGACTTTCTAAAATAACCCCGCAAGAAATTATGTTTTAAGAACTGCAGCAATTTAGCTCTGGAAAGAACACTTGCCCAGTAATGGCATCTCCACCAATAAACTAATGCCAACTATAGCTTTGACCGTGTAGGACCAATGAACTCTATTTCCAAGCACCTCACATGAACATCTTTTTGCCAATAAAAGCTTCTTTTGCCCCTCCCTTTTCAGATGAGCCTATGGCTTGCCACAGCTGTACCTCCCGAATTACAATCCTTTTTGCTTACTTCTGAATAAACTCATCATATTAGGAGATATTTTTCTCTGATTTTTTTTTAGGTTGACATCTCTATTCTAGCTTCTGGTGGCCTCAGACATTTCTTGGTTTGTGCAGCATTGCTCCAGTTTCTGCCTCCCTCTTCATGTGATCTTCTCTGTATTTCTTTGTGTCTCTAACCTCCCTTTCTCTTCTTATATAGACACCAATCACTGGATTTAAAACCCATGCTAAATCCAGGATATTCCCATCTTGAGATTCATAACATAATTACAACTGCAGAGACCCTTTTTCCAAAGAAGGTAACCTTTGCAGGTTTGATGTATTAGAACTGATCATATCTTTTTGGAGGCTAGTGTTCAATACACTGAACTGCTAGTGTCATAACTTTCCTAGTTTTTTTCTTTGCTGTTGTTGCTAAGCAGGTGTTATGCCAGACTCTTATTAACTTCAGTAGGGATGGCACCTGGTTTAAAAGATCAAAAAAGAGACCTAGAGCCAGCAAATGAAACATGGGGTTTATTTGGGGCTGCTTACTTCCTGGGCAGTCCCATGGAAGTGTGCCGGACAGGAGAGTGGAACCACTTGTGAAAAGTATAGTTTACACAGCATTTTCACATAGGACATCCCCCTGGCAGCCTCCACCTGGCAACCTTCATTTAATCCAAAACAATGAGGCTTGATTCCCTCTATAGCCTGCATTTCACAGGATGGGCTGAAAGTTCAGATGTTTCTTGTAAGTAAGGAATGAATCTCTGGATTGTCCACTCCCAGATTCCTTATCTCCAGGTCTGAACACATATTCTTCTTAGATCACAGGCTCATTTTCAGGTGTATGCTTAAGTTATTGCTGTCAAGTATGTCTGCTGTACAGCATGGGTGAATAAATGGTGCACTGGGTATTTTTGTGTTATTTAAGAATCCATGCTACTCCAAAATGACAGAGATAATTTACATTTTCTTCCAAAAGGTGTAAATTTGTAAAGTGACAGAACTTCAGAGAAAGCTCTTATGCCAAAATTAGCATCCTAATAAGGAAGAAATGGGACCGGACCCTTAGGATGTCTGAATAGAGGCACTTGGAACCTGGGAATCTCCAAATTCCCTGAATCTTTGGACCTGCAGAAATAGCCCACACATTCTTGTGGAAGATACAGGCCCCCTCCTTGATTGAAGATTATGTAAATTCCTTAAATGAGGCCAATATCTTGTAAGACAATTCCTCTTCTCCCTTTTTCAGAGACTGACCTCACTTCCCCTCTGGCCACCAGACTATAGATCAGATCAAGTCTTAGCATAAGCTAACTAGGAAAGTGCTGGGACTACTAAGGGAGAGAGATTATACACTCCCCAAATCCTATAGTACCTGGTTAATGTAAACTAGCAAGAAGGAGGAGTTAACCCTGAGAGTGCTGGATGGCAGCAAAATATAAAGCTAGCTGAGAGAGTGACAATACAAGAGCTTCCTTCTGTGATACGATTCCACACTCTGGCCTGGGCCCAGGTTTATTGCTTTAATATGTTGTTGAGATGGCTCTTGAGTATTTTGAAGAAGAGCCAATTCTCACAAATGAAATGGAGATGACAAAACTGTCATGAATAAGGTTTATTGCTTTAATATATTGCTGAGATGGCTCTCAATTATTTTGAAGAAGAGTCAATTCTCACAAATGAAATGGAGATGACAAAACTGTCATGGATAATTGTGGAGAAAGCAATCAACAAAGGCTCAAGGCAATGGGCATGCTTTCAGTTGGGCCCATTAGCTTACAGTGTTCACTGGGAGGCTCCAATTGTTACTCCATTTTCCAAGGTGAGAAGGGGGTCAACAAATAGCTGAAAGGCTCAGGAGCAGTTCACATGGCAGGAGATGCTATTCTTGTAGGGGGCTCTTTAGGAACAACTGTGGGGTGATAGGATCCTGGAAGAGCAGAGGACAGGTGGCAGCATTTTATTTTTATAACTGAGGTGTGTCTAATTCTTATAACGGGCAGCAAGTTCTTCCTTGCCTTTTTCCCAGTTAAATTGTTCTTTCCTCCTTATCCCATTTTTGCTTCTGTACTACTTTGGGAACTATAAGCTCTATATTCTTTCAGCAGTTATCTTAGAAATTTTAGTACATATGTGTTAAAATGTGTAAATATTTTTGCCTTCTTCTCAAAAGAATTTAGAACATTTCAACTCATCTCTCTCTTCTGAATTATATTTACTTTTACCCCTAAGATTTTAATTATATATATTTCAAAGTTGAGTATGAATATCCATTTAGATTTTTCCATGTTTTTCACTTTCTTGTTTATCATTGCTTTTTCATCTTTGACCTTCTTTCTGTAACAGTTATTTTCTTTCTTTTAGAAGTACAATTTTAAAAGTTTTTTTAGAGAGGATTTGTTCATAGTAAACATCCATTCAGTTTTGTCTGGAAATGTTCTTGTCCTTGGACCATATGTTTGCTGGGTATCTAAATTTTGTGTGTATGTGTAACATACACATAGTTTGTTAATCCTTCCTTTTTACTTAGCGCAATAATGTGATATGAATGTCATAAGAGATCTAAAATAATGTCAAAAATGATTTAGTTGTGGGTTAACAGTCTATAGATAAATTATGATTTATTTAAATCATTTCCACATATTTATTGTGTGGGTTGTTTCCAACTTTTTACTCTTATAATTAATATGTAGCAAACATCTTTGTACATAAATCTTTGTCCTCATTTCTGAGTATTTCTTCAGGGAATATTATCAGAAGAGGAATTTCTGGGTCAGACTATTCGGCCTTGTAAATTTAATTTAATTTTATATTCTCCCCACCATACACCTCTGACCAAGGCCTTGGAATCACTGTTTAAATTACAAATTTTACTTACATCAAAGTAAAGACTATACGTAATTTTTAAAAAAATCGAAGTGTGGAAGGATTTAAAATGAGAAAGAACAGGCCCCTGTTTTATTTCTCTTCTTTCTATGTTCTACTCGCCACTGGATGGGCTTTGAATTTTTCTTGGTCAGGTTCTTATTACATCCGTACTTCAAATAGTTTGCTTTTTCTAACTCAGTGCTGTTTCATTTCTTCCCATTTTTTAAGTACAGCTTTTAGCATTTTCAGTCTTTTCTCCCTTTCCGGTTCATCTTCCACTATCTATCTGCAGTAGACTTGAAAGTATAAGCTATATATTGTCTTGTAACCACAGTCAAACGTTCTAGAAGCTGATTTTGAATGTTGAGAAGAGTAAGCCTTCCAGGATCATGACTATGTAAGTGTTGCTCCCTGTAGAGCTAAGCAGGGTGCTGTGATTATCCTGCTTCCTCCTGCTTCTCCACCTCTTCTGCTGTCCCTTCTTTCTCCGTGATTTTCACTGACTCTTCCTCCTTAATCTTATGTGAAAATATTGGGGGTATCTCAGAATTTGTTTCATCAAATGGGACTAGGAAGACAAGAGAAAAACTAAGTTTGGTGGAAAAAACAGTTTTTGGCATATAGAATTTGAGAAGTCTGAGGGTGAGACATAATATTTGGAGATGTGCAAAAGAAAGATAGAAATTTTGTTCTAGAGGTCAAGAGCGTGTTCTCAGTTGGAGAAACAGATTTGTAAAGCTTCAAGATATTTTAATGCTTTGCTTTTATTCCAAATTGGAGTATAATCATTCTACATGGGATAATTTTTTTGAAGTGTAAGTATTGTGAAAAATTGTTTTTGCATGTTTCTTTTTTTTAATGGAGATATAGAAATGGATAGAGAAGGGTATTGGGGAAGAGAGAAACACACACACACACACACACACACACAGAGAGAGAGAGAGAGAGAGAGAGAGAGAGAGAGAGAGAGACATCTGTTGACGTAACTCATCGGTTTCTTTTGTTAGGCATTTATGCCTTTGGCTAAGGAGGGTTCTGAAATAATTAGAAAATACCTTCCGATTTCTACTCAGAAGTTATCCTTCTCCTCAGTTTTATTTCAATCATAATTGTGCAAGGAAAACTTTTTGGTCTAACTAAATGCTATGGCTAATGATAAGTACTAAATCACTATAAAAGTGCTAAGAAAATGTAGCAAGGGACTTGAACTTCCCTGAGACCTAGACTCCCTAAAAAAAAGTCACAGAAATTATAGCAATATAGAACACTAGAACATCCAGGTAGTTTACAAATAAATCTTTCTAAAGACTTCCAGCTACATTTAGGATCAAACTAATTTTTTGAACATATTCTAGATATACCTACATAATATGAATTCTACTTAATTTTTTAATCTCATTCCTAACCATGATTATTTTGGCTTACAATGGTACTTTCAAAAAATATATATATTTTTAGAGTAGTTTTAGGTTCACAGCAAAATTGAATGGATGATATAGAGATTTCCCATATATCTTCTTCCCCCATGCATGCATAATCTCCTACATTATCAATATCTTCCATCAGGTACATTTATTACGATTCGTGAATCTACATTAACATATCATTATGACCCAATCACCATAGTTTATACCATGGTATTATCATACAGAGTACTTTTACTGGCCTAAAAATGTTTTGTGCTCTTTTTATCCCTCCTCTTCCCCAATCTTTGACAACTATTGGTTTTTTTTTTTTTTTTTTTTTTTTTTTGAGATGGAGTCTTGCTCTGTTGCCCACGCTGGAGTGCAGTGGTATGATCTCAGCTCACTGAAACCTCTGCCTCCCAGGTTCAAGTGATTCTCCTGCCTCAGCCTCCCAAGTAGCTGTGACTCTAGGTATATACCACCACACCTGGCTAGTTTTTTGTATTTTTAGTAGAGATGGGGTTTCACCATGTTAGCCAGCATGGTCTTGATCTCCTGACCTCGTGATCTGCCCGCCTTGGTCTCCCAAAGTGCTGGGATTACAGGTGTGAGTCACCGCACCCAGCCTACCACTGATCTTTTTACTGTCTCCATATCCATAGTTTTGACTTTTTCAGAATGTCAGATAGTTGAAATCATACAGTATGTAGATTTTTCAGATTGCCTTATTTTAGTAATATGCATTTAATTTTCCTTCTTGTCTTTTTATGGCTTGACAGTTCATTTCTTTTAGCACTGCATAATATTCCATTGTCTGTATGTACACAGTTTAGTTATCCATTTGCCTCTCAAGAACATCTTGATTGATTCTAAAATTTGGTAATTATGAATAAAGCTTCTGTAAACATTTATGTGCATATTATGTGTGGACATAAGCTTTCAACTCCATTGAGTAAATAACAAGGTGTACATTTGCTGAATTATACTTTCTATAATAAACTATAATTATGCTCCCAATGGAGTTGAAAACAGTATGTTTAGTTTTGTAAGAAACTGCCAAACTGTTTTCCCAAGTGGCTATACTATTTCTCAGTCCCATCATCAATGAAGTAGAGTTTCTGCTGCTCCACATCCTCACTAGCATATGGTGTTGTCAGTGCTTTGGATTCTGGCCATTTTAATGGATATGTAGTGGTATCTCACTATTTTAATTTGCATTTTCTTGATGATATATGATGTTGAGCATCTCTTCATAGGTGTATTTGCAATCTGTATATCTTCTTTGGTGAGGTGTCTGTTAAGGTCTTTGGGCCATTTTAATGCTTTTTCGTTAGGGGTAGATACATGTTAAGGATTATATGTCTTCTTGGAGAATTGACTCCTTTATAATTATATAATAATCCTCTTTATTCCTTCTAACTTGCCTTGCTGTAAAGTCTGCTCTTTCTGAAAATTAACACAGTTGCCCCTTGAATGACATGGAGGTTAGGGGCACTGACCCCTGACACAATTGAAAATATTTATAAAACTTTTTACTCCCCTATAACTTAACAATTAATAGCCAACTTAAAAAAGAATTTAAGTTCCAGGATACAAGTGAAGAAAGTGCAGGTTTGTTACATAGGTATACCTGTGCCATGGTGATTTGCTGCACTTATCAACCCGTCACCTAGGTTTTAAGCCCCGCATGCATTAAGTCATTTGTCCTACGCTCTGCCTCCCCTCTCTCCTCACCTCTTGACTGGCCCACATGTATAATGTTCCCCTCCCTGTGTCCATGTGTTCTCATTGTTCAACTCCCACTTATAAGTGAGAACATGAGGTATTTGATTTTCTGTTCCTGTGTTAGTTTGCTGAGGATAATGGCTTCCAGCTTCATCCATGTCCCTGCAAAGGATAAGATCTCATTTCTTTTAATCGCTGCATAGTATTCCATGGTGTATATGTACCACATTTTCTTTATCCGGTGTATCATTGATGGCATTTGGGTTGATTCTATGTCTTTGCTGCAAAAAAAAATATATAGTGCTGCAATAAACATATGTGTGCATGTGTCTTTATAGTATAATGATTTATATTATTTGAGGTATATATCCAGTAATGGAATTGCTGGGTCAAATGGTATTTCTGGTTCTGGATCCTTGCGGAATTGCCACACTATCTTCCACAATGATTGAACTAACTTACATTCCCACCAACAGTGTGAAAGCATTTCTATTTCTTCACAGCCTCACCAGCATCTATCGTTTCTTGACTTTTTAATAATCACCATTCTGATTGGCATGAGATGATATGTCATTGTGGCTTTGATTTGCATTTCTCCAATGATCAGTGATGTTGAGCTTTTTTTCATATGTTTGTTGGCCACATAAATATCTTCTTTTGAGAAGTGTCTGTTCATATCCACTTTTTGATGGGGTTGTTTGCTTCTTTCTCATAAATTTGTTTCTGTTCCAGTAGCTTCTGGATATTAGACTTTTGTCAGATGGATAGATTGCAAAAATTTTCTCCCATTCTGTAGGTTGCCTCTTCACTCTGATGATAGTTTATTTTGGTATGCAGAAGCTCTCCAGTTTAATTAGATCCCCTTTTTCAATTTCAGTTTTGTTGCAATTACTTTTGGCTTTTTCCTCATGAAGTCTGCCTATGCCTATGTCCTAAATGGTATTGCCTAGGTTTTCTTCTAGGGTTTTTATGGTTTTGGGTTTTGCATTTAAGTCTTAAATTCATCTTGAGTTAATTTTAGTATGAGGTGTAAGGAAGGGGTCCAGTTTCAGTTTTCCCCATATGGATTAGACTACTTTTTAGCAGAATCTTGATCAACAACATATAACAGTTGATTAACACATATTTTGTTGGTTGTATGCATTGTATACTGCATTCTTACAATAAAGGAACCTACAGAAAAGAAAATGTTAAGAAACTCACAAAGAAGAGAAAATATTTGTATTATTCATTAAGTGGAAGTAGATTATCATAAAGGTCTTTATCCTTGTCTTCATGTTAAGTAGGCTGAGGAAGAGGAAGAGGAGGTGTTGGTCTTGCTGTCCCAGGGTGGCAAAGGTGGAGGGGATGGAATCGAAACCAGGAGAGTCTGTCATAATTGGTATAACTTTTATTTTAAAAATTCATGTATAAGTGGACTTATGCAGTTCAAACTCTTGTTTTTCAAAGGTCAAATGTATAGCTACCTCTGCTTTCTTTTTTGCCTTTCAATTTAATTTTTAAAGGTGATACATAATAATTGTATATATTTATGGAGTACATTTGATATTTCAAAATCTGTATATACATTGTATAATGATTAAATTCAGGGTATATAGATTATATATCACCTCAGACATTGATCATTTTTTTTTGTGTTGGGAACATGTAAAATCTTTTAGCTATTTTGGAATATACAATAAGTTATTATCAGCTATAGTCACCCTACTGTGCTATTGAACATTAGAACTTATTTCTTATATCTAACTATATGCTTATACCCACTAACTGATTTCTCTTTTGATCATCCCCAACCACACATTTCTCATCCTCTGGTAACTAGCATTTTTCTCTACCTTTACGTGATCAACTTTTTCACCTCCCACATATGAATGAGAATATGTAATATTTACCTTTCTGTGTCTACCTTATTTCATTTAACATAGTGATTTCCAGTTCCATCCTTGGTGCTGCAAGTAACAGGATTTCATTCTTTTTATGGCTAAATAGAATTCTACTGAAGATATAAATATACCTATATCTATATCTATCTATCTACTATATTTTCTTTATCCATTTATTCACTGATGAACACTTAGGTTGACCCCAAATCTTGGTTATTGTGAATAGTGCTGCAGTAAACATGAGGGTGCAGATATCCTTTCAATATACATATTTTATTTTCTTTGGATAAATATCTAGTAATGGGATTGCTGGATAGTACGGTAGTTGACTATTAGTTTCTTGAGAAACCTTCATAATGTTTTTCATGATGGCTTTGCTAATTTACCTTCCCACCAACAATAAAAAAGAGTTCCTTTTTCTCCACATCCTTAACAGCATTTGTTATTTATTGTCTTTTTGATAACAGCCATTCTAACTGGTATGAGATAATATCTCACTATGGTTTGGGGTTGTATTTATCTGAGCATTTTTTCATGTGCCTGTTGGCCACTTTCATGTAGTCTTTTGAGAAACATCTATTCAGATACTTTGCTCACTTTTCAGTAAGCTTATTGTTTGCTACTGAGTTGAGTTCCCTTTATAGTCTAGATATTAGTCCTTTGTCAGATGAATAGTTTGCAACTATTTTCTTTCATTATACAAGTTGTTTCCTCATACTGTTTATTGTTTCCTTTGCTATACAGAAAGTTTTTACTTTAATGTAGTCTGTTTTGTCTATTTTTGGTTTTGTTTCCTGTGCTTTTGAAGGCTTAGCTATAAAATCTTTGCCTAGACTAATGTCTGAAGTGTTTCCCTTACATTTTCTTCTAGTAGTTTGTGGTCTTATGTCTATGACTTTAATTTGTTTTGAGTTGCTTTTGTATATAGTGAGAGTTAGGAGTCCAGTTTCATTTTTCTACATAAAGATATCCAGTTTTCCCACACATCTTTTATTGAAGAAGGTATTCTTTCCCCAATGTATGTTCTCTATGTTTTTGTCAAAAATTAGTTGGGTATAAATGCATGGATTTATTTGAGTTCTCTCTTCTGTTCCATTGATATATGTATCTATTTTTATAGATACATAGCTATTATAATAATACTTAGCTATTTTAATTATAATAGCCTTGTAGAATATTTTGAATTCAGGTAGTGTGATGCCTTGAGCTCTGTTTATTTTGTTCAGAATTGTTTGGCTTTTCAGGCTTTTTTAGTGGTTGCATTTGAAGTTTTTGGATTGTTTTATTTCTATGAAGAATATCATTGATATTTTGATAGGAAATGCATTGAATCTGTAGATTGCTAAGGGAAGTATGGTCATTTTAACAATATTAATTCTTCTGATCCATGAACATGTAATGTCTATGCATTTGGGTCCCCTTCAACATATTTTATCAATGTTCTGTAGTTTTTCTTGTAGAGATCTTTTACCTCCTTGGCCAAATTTATTCCCAGGTTTTTTTTCTTTGTAATTATTATAAATTGTATTGCTTTCTTTAAATATTTTTTGGTTATTTCCTTATTGGTGTATAGAAATGCTACTGATTTATATGTTGATTTTTGTATTGTGACTTTACTGAATTTATTTATCAGTTCTGATAGTCTTTTGGTGGAGTCGCTAGGTTTTACTAGATATAAGATCATGTAATTGCAGAAGGACAATTTGACTTTCTCTTTTCCGATTTGAATGCTGTTTATTTCTTTGTCTTGCCAGATCTGGATAGTACTTCCAGTATTATGTTGAATAAGATTGGTGAAAGTGGACATCCTTGTCATGTTTCAGTTTTACAAGAAGGGTTTTCAGCTTTTCTCCATTTAGTATATATGCTGTGTGTTTGTCATAATAGGCCGTTATATTTGTTGAAGTATGCTTTTTCTATGCCTAATTTATTAAGAGTTTTCCTTATGAAGGGATGTTGAATTTTATCAAATGCTTTTTTTGTATCTATTGAGATGATCTTATGGTTTTGTCTTTAATTCTGTTGATATGATATATGACATTTATTGATTTCTGTATGTTTTTTAAAAATATATATTTTATTGCATTTTAGATTTTGGGATACATGTGAAGAACATGCAAGATTGTTGCATAGGTACCTACGTGGCAATGTGGTTTGCTGCTTTCCTCCCCATCACCTATATCTGGCATTTTTCCCCATGTTATCCCTCCCCAACTCCCCACCCCCTGCTGTCTCTCCCCTAGTTTCCCCCTATAGACTGCAGTGTGTGATGCTCCCCTCCCTGTGTCCATGTGTTCTCACTGTTGAACACCTACCTATGAGTGAGAACATGAGGTATTTTATTTTCTGTTCTTGTATCAGTTTGCTGAAAATGATGGTGTCCAGGTTCATACATGTCCCTACGAAGGACACGAACTCATTGTTTTTTGTGGCTGCATAATATTCCATGGTGTATATGTGCCACATTTTCCCTGTCCAGTCTATTGTCGATGGGCATTTGGGTTGGTTCCAAGTCTTTGCTTTTGTAAACAGTGTTGCACTGAACATTTGTGTGTATATGTCCTTATACAGAACGATTTATAATCCTTTGGATATATACCCAATAATGGGATTGCTGGGTCAAATGGAATTCCTACTTCTAGATCCTTGAGGAATTGCCACACTGTATTCCACAATGGTTGAACTAGTTTATACTCCCACAAACAGTGTAAAAGTGTTCCTATTTCTGCACATCCTCTCCAGCATCTGTTGTCTCCAGATTTTTTAATGATCGCCATTCTAACTGGCGTGAGATAGTATCTCAATGTAGTTTTGATTTGCATTTTTCTAATGACCAGATAGGCATTTTTTCATATGTTTGTTGGTCTCATATATGTCTTCTTTTGTAAAGCATCTGTTCATATCTTTCACCCACTTTTGAATGTGCTTGTTTGTTTTTTTCCTGTAAATCTGTTTTAGTTCTTTGTAGATTCTGGACATTAGCCCTTTGTCAGATGGGTAGATTGCAAAAAGTTTTTCCCATTCTGTTGGTTGCTGATTCACTGTAATGATTGTTTCTTTTGCTATGCAGAAGCTCTGCAGTTTAATTAGGTCCCATTTATCTATTTTGGCCCTCTCTCACCACTCCTATTCAATGAAGTATTGGAAGTTCTAGCCAGAGCAATCAGGCAAGAAAAAGAAATAAAGGGTATTCAATTAGGAATGGAGGAAGTCAAAATGTCTCTATTTGCAGATGACATCACTGTATATTTAGAAGACCCCATGGTCTCAGCCCAAAATCTCCTGAATCTGATGAGCAACTTCAGCAAAGTCTCAGGATATAAAATCAATGTGCAAAAATCACAAGCATTCCTATACACCAATAACAGACTTAAAGAGAGCCAAATCAAGAGTGAACTGCCATTCACAATTGCTACAAAGAGAATAAAATACCTAGGAATACAACTAACAGAGAATGTAAAGGACCTCTTGAAGGAGAACTACAAACCACTGCTCGATGAAATAAGAGATGACACAAACAGATGGAGAAACATTCCATGTTCATGATTAGGAAGAACCAATATCGTGAATATGGCCACACTGCAGAAAGTATTTTATAGATTCAACACTATCCCCATCAAGCTACCAATGACCTTTTTCACAGAACTGAAACAAGCCACCCTAAACTTCATATAGAACCAAA
>PVKP010045796.1:0-15943 GCA_004027715.1 Plecturocebus donacophilus | reverse complement strand
CGTCTCTACTAAAGTACAAAAAATTAGCCGGACGTGGTGGTGCGTGCCTGTAGTCCCAGCTACTCGGGAGGCTGAGGCAGGAGAATTGCTTGAAACCAGAAAAACGGAAGTTGCAGTGAGCCGGGATTGCGCCACTGCACTCCAGCCTGGCGATAGAGCGAGACTCCGTCTCAAAAAAAAAAAAAAAAAAAAAAAAAAGGAAAATAATATCCAGAATAGAATTATGAAAGTCACATGGAGAAAACATGTTTCTTATTGTTTTCTTCATAAAATTTTTCTTTGTTTATGTTTGGCCAGGGAGGAGCGATTTTAGTTATTTTCAAAACATTGAATTTAAAGTGGCAGAATGACATCCAAGTACAAGTGTCCAATGGATCAATTCGAGAAGCAAGGCTAAAGCTTGAGAGGAACTGGGGAATCTTCCCAGTAAAGATGGGAAAATGAATTATGAGGGCAAAAGAGAAAAATTACCAGAGTGGCTGCTCTAAGTGCTAAGGTCTAAGAAGAGTTCATTAACAAAATCAAAAGGACAGATCACATCACAAATCTACAGACCTCATTCAGGATTATTTAAAGATGAATTACTTTATCATGTTGTGAATTTTAATCTTAGCTGTTTCTGTCCTCATCCACTACAGAAACAGGAATGGAAATATTCTGGTTATGAAAGCTACGGTTTCTACTGAATAATTTCAAACAGCTGACAGTAAACACAGCACTCAGGCCCTCCACATGCATGCACCATGTAATCAGATAAAAGCTTTCACAATAGGAAATGGAAGCTGTCAAATAGCCCCTAGATACTACCTAGTGAATGAGAACTTTTGCCAGTTCCTATCTGGACCAACTGCCAATGACAGTTTTCAAATTAATTAAAACATATGGTTATTAAATTCATACCAAACATGCTTTGCAAATAGACCTCTTTGCACGATATTCATAAAAAGTTGCAGTAAATGTAATTTTGAAATTTAAGACATACTTTATCTTAATTTCTGATTGTACTTAATTTGTTAAAGAGTTAATGTTGTGTAAGTAATATTTAACGTATTAATGAAACATACTATTTCAATGGACCTTGCAGAAATGTTCCATAAAACAAAAATTATCATCTCTTGGTTTCCAGTTTGAAAATGTGAACTGTGGGGAAGAGGAACAGGAGTGGTTGGGAAAAGGGGCTTTTCCATAAAATAAAAATTCCTGTATTTCTATTAAATTATGATCTTTAGGAGGCAAACTATTAAGGCAGAACTATAGAAATTATTAACTACAGTTCAAAAAACCTTCAGAGAAATCAATCTAACTATATAGCAATTAGATGGGAATCTTCTGTTTGAGGGAAAAAAAAGGGGGTAGTCCCCCTGTACTCATGGGTAGAAGAAACAGAATCACGGTGGTCATATTTCGACAGTAGAGAATCATGTTAACTCCAAATTCAACTCAACCAAATGACAACTCAACCAAAAGATATCCAATATGAATCAAAATAATACTGATTTTCTATTTAGTTCTAAGTTTAAACTATAAATATTAATTTTTGGTTGGGAAAAAGCATCACTGTGTCTGGTCTCCCAACCCCAATGTTTATATTCCCAGGTTTTATTGCTTTTATCTGCCTTGTGTTAAAATTATTATTTAACACTAGTAGATCATTCCTGTATGAAAGAGACATAACTTATTATCAGTCCTCATACAGTCTCAAGCCTAGTACACTATATTAAGTATACATCTGTTCAATGTCAAGGTACTTACAAGAGAAAACATTTTAACTGGAATATTCCTAAAAAAAATTCAGTGTAGGTTAAAAAAAAAAAAGCTTTCCTAATAGATGGCAAGGACATACAATGACACCATATGTTAACACCAAATGCTGATTTCAAAGTGCTCAGCTTCTAGTTCCACTATGATCCCAGTACCTTATTCTTTAGGCATAAGATGATTAAAGATAATCTTCAATATAATTATGTTCATTATGGAGGTCTTTAGACCACGAAAAATCTGTGATTTTACATCATTCCATCCAGAATATTTTGCATTTGGCCTATATCTATAATGATGAAAAAAATATACGCCAAATACAAAATATTTTGCTTTTCTAATGACAGCACAGGTTTCATAGGTCAAATATACAGTCCACTACTCTGGTTGCATAAGCATAATAATGGTCTAGTACCTGATAGGCAACAATTAATTATAATTCAAGCTTTCATTGCCTACTCTACAAGGAACATAGAGAAAAAGAACAGTGGGCAAGGTATGCTGTCAGTAAGATCAAATCCCTTAAGGCCAGAAACGCTAAACTGGAAATAACCATGAGCATATAATCCCTGAGGACATGTATAATACTAAAGAGGCGACATGAAGGATAGAAAGCTTGCACAGTATTTGGGTTAAATGTAGAATGAAGGTGTTTGACTAGGTGATCTGAAAAGTCACTGTTAGCTCTAAAAATCTGTTACTTTATACCTTACAATTTTGTGAAGGCTGTATCATGTTAACAGAAACCTGCAGAGCCAAGAGGAAAGATCCAATAAGAACAAGAATAACTCTAAGTTGAAAAATTCCATTTCAATCTTTTAAAAACAGTAGAGAAAAAATGGTAACTTTTTCTCATAGGAGACAAAAGAAAATGTTTTTGCTGGGAGAATCTATCACTTGTAGGTCCTTATTGCCTAAAATTGAGCACAGTACAATGAGTATTGAAAGTATACAAGTTTATAAGATAAAGGATATTTTATATTTTGCAGAAAAAGCTAGGAAGAATAGTCTTGCTTTCCTAATGGAGGCTCTGTGCTACATCTCCTCAAAATTTCCCATTTGACTGGCTCAATTTAAGCTAGGATATGTGTACAAAAATTAAATTTAAAAGATGAAAAGGTCATAGAATTGCTTCAAAAAGAAATGTCTTGATTGGTTTAGACTTTATTCTAACTATAAATTCTAACTATAATTCTAACTAAAAATGTAAAAACATTCAGAAATTTAGATATAAGGCTTACTAGATTAAAAAATATAGAAATGTCCTTATCGATAGTAATCAAATTATATCTCAGCTAAGTCCTTTTCCTTTCACTCAGTTTTTCAAAAGCCTTCTTAACAAACTGAGCCTTAAAGTAAATAGCTTTTCCCTTGGTACAGAAGCTCAGTTTGTCTAAGTATTAGATTAAAGCTCTGGTTGTTTTAAGAAAAGCCATCTTTATAAAATAAAAGCATTCATCTTTATTTGGGGTTGACATCTATGAGCTGCGATTATTTTTCCATGTAAGAAACTATAAAGAAATACTAAAAGTAAAATAAATAAAATATTTAACAAGACTATGTTTTCTTTATTTTTATAAATTCATGCTTTTAAGAATTCAGGATACAAAGGATGACACATTTCCATTTTAATAAACAAAATTATTAGTTCAATAAATATTCTCATAAATTCACAAAAAGCATTCATTCTCCTGAAAACAGTTTATATTGAATCTAATGCATACATAGTCAATTTTTATATCAGACTTGCTACCACACAGTAAAATTTACTTTATAATATGTATTTCTCATTTATAGAAGATATATTAATGATAAAAATCTGAAGAAAAATTTTCAATAATTACTGAAATTTGATAGTAAACATATTATAACCAGAGATATGACTGTGTTCTATTTTTTAATTTAAGACGGAGTCTTGCTCTGGCACCCAGGATGGAGTGCAGTGGCACGATTTTGGCTTGCTGCAACCTCTGCCTCCCCAGTTCAAGCAATTCTCTTGCCTCAGCCTCCCGAGTAGCCAGGATTGCAGGCACACATCATATCTGGCTAATTTTTGTATTTTTAGTAGAGATAGGGTTTTGTCATGTTGGCCAGGTTGGCCTTGAACTCCTGACCTCAGGTAATCCACCCACCTCAGCCTCCCAAAGTGCTATGATTACAGGCATGAGCAACCACACCCAGCCTTACTGTCTTCTTTTAACATATAGATTTCCAAACATATAAATAACAGGCCAGGCATGGAGGCTCACACCTGTAATTCCAGCACTTTGGGAAGCCAAGGCAGGAAGGTAACTTAAGGCCTGAAATTTGAGACCAGCCTGGACAACACAGTGAGACCCCATCTCTAACAAATAAAATAAAAACAAAAATTAGTCAGGCATGGTGGTGTGCACCTATCGTCCCAGCTACTGGAAAGCTTGAGGCAAGAGGTAACTCTGATGCCACGAGTTAGAGGCTGCAATGAGTTATGATCACATGTATGTTTCTTCATTTTCAAAAGTAGCCATTGAGACACATTTCCAATCAAAATATGTCTTTCTGTTGTTGGCCCACTAGTTGCCCAACTAAGATATTTTAGATCAGTGGTGATATATATAGAAGCTATTTCTAATGAACAGCTTCTTTGCTTTTAAACAAAGATGAAATTTTTGTTCATGTTTACCTACCAAATGCCAATGTCATTCCAGAGAGGTGCAATGATAATTATTTTCTAGCCTATTTCAAATCTACCTTCACCAAATGTAGTTTTCCAACTAGTGTTAACACCCTAGATGTTAAACACAACAGTGCTATTGTTGAATTTTTAAAATACAATGACTATATTACAACAGTTTCTATATTCAAAACTATTCTGATACAGGTGAATTATACAGTTAAGAAGTGTAACATTGATCTGTGTTATTTAACAAGCTTTAAAGATGTTCCTACATACATCATAAATCTGGAGAAAAGATAATAAATCAGCGAATTATAGAGCTATTCATTAATAAGTAGGTAGATGGCTTTTTTTGTTGTTCTTTTAGTAATCAGTGAAATATTTAAATATTTGGCCTAAAAATTTTAAAGCTTCATCTAGATGTTCTCCAAGAATTCATTCTATTACCAGATAATTATAATGTAGCTGAATTTTTAACAGTCCTAGTAACGAACATATTTGAAAGAATTACAAAAATACTTCATTTTTCACATTAAAGCAAATACGTATGCATACTTACAATATGCTAGGCAGGCTCCTTTAGGCTAGGCACTAGGCATTCATAATTTCTAACTCTTAGTACAAAGAAAGAATTTATAAAGCTTTGCTATCCTGAACCTGGCAACCTTTTTAAATTCTATTTTAACCTTCAAAAATGTTGCAAGAGAACAAAATACAGCAGATTCATTCTTATAAAAGTTGCTCTGAAAATTGTTCAGTGGTATGCTAGAGGAAAACACAAGAAATAAAGGCCAAACAAGTATCCTATGTGATATGAAGGAAACAGGAAAACCAAGCCCAGCACAGACAGAAATGCTAGAAGTCTAAACTATAAAATAGAAGAACTATAATGTTTATCGGAAAGAGGACTCTCTGCTATGAATATTAAGTAAGGTGGTAGAAGAATAGATAAGAGTAAACTGAGGAAGATACATAATATTTCTATGTACAGAAATTCTACACCAGATAAAAATTATGTTAAGTATATGCCTAATCTAATTCACTAGGATAAGACAGTTGTGATTTTTTAAATTATGGCCTTAAATACTTCTATATAGCATATAAGCCCATCATTTTAAAAATTAACATATATTTTCTCAGTCTTCACGACAACTCTATGAGTTAAGTAGTTTAAGATAAAGAAACAACAAAAGAGAAATAGATAATACTTATATTTCATACAAACTATTACATAAGAAAAGTAGGTCTTCCTATAAATAGTTTAAGAATCCACAAAAAGCAGAAAATATATGGGTCAGGAATCTGAGTCTCAACAATACTGGTGCAAAAAAAGTGATTGTGAGTTTATATTTGCTTCAGAATAATAATGTACAATTATATCTCCCCTCCAACCCACCCCATACTCAATCCTCCCTTAGTCATGTTATTCTATCTCTTCAGCATATTATTTGTTCTTTTTTTCTATCTCTCCTTATACTACCTATCTTCAGTTTAATTCCAGTCTCCGCCTGAAAGTGTTCCCAAGTGAATTCAATCTATTCTCATTTCTTCCTTCTCTGCATACTGAATATAAGATAATCCTGGATATGATATAAGCTAAATCTAGGCCTTATTCTAAAATTTCATTTGCAAATCAGTTGTTTGAAACATGAAATTTTAACATAAGGAAACATGTTAGAAAATTTTGTCACATTTCCAGCCTGTGGTACAAAGGTATTAAAAAAATTGCAGTTGACAAAAATTGCACATATTTATGGTTTAGAGCATATTTTGATAAATGTATATACTATGGAACGGCTGAATCAAGTTAATTAACCTGTTTCCTCATATATTTATTATTTTGGCGGTGCTAACACTTAAAATCTACTTTCTTAGCAATTTTCAAGTATACATTATTATTAACTATAGTCATTATTCTATACAACGGATCTCCTGAACTTGCTTCTCCTGTTTAACTGAAAATTTAGATCCTTTGACCAACATCTCCCAGTATCCCTCCCTACCAGTCTCTCTCTGGTAACCACCATTCTACTCTCCATTTCTATGAGTTCATTTTTTTAGATATGAGATCATGTGGTATTTGTCTTTCTGTGCCTGGCTTAATTCACTTAATATAACACCCTCCAGGTTCATCCACATTGTCACAAGTGACAGAATTTCCTTTCTTTTTAGGCTGAATAGTATTTCATTGTGTACGTAATCCACATTTCTTTATCCACTCAACCCCTGATGGATACGTAGATTGATTCCTTGTCTTGGTTACCGTGAATAATGCGCCAATGAACATGGGAATGCAAATATCTCTTTGACATACTTATTTCATTTCCTTTGGATATACACCTAGAAGTAGAATTTCTGGATTATATGGTAGTTCTATTTTTAATTTTTTAAAGAAACTGCTATAATGTTTTCCATATGGCTGTACTAATTTTCATTCTCACCAACAGTGTACAGTACAGGCTTCCCTTTTCTCTACATCCTTGCCAACATTTTTATCTATTGTCTTTTTGATAACAGCCATCCTAATAGGTGTTAGGTGATATCTCATTTGTGATTTTAATTTGCATTTCTTCACAAAAGCCTTTTAAACAAACACAGTAGAAATACTATTTGAAGTGAAAGGTAATAAATTATTTCATAATATTAATTATTAAACCAATAGGTAAAAGGAAGTAAACTAAAAGAAAAAGAACAGCTTATTACAAATAGAACATGAGGAAACATTCCATTTCTGTATTGATTCTAAATAGAGCTTTTGGATGTTTTCTGTAAGGATCTTCAGAGTCTAACTGCAGTACAAAAAAAAAGAGTAAATATAGGAGGCACGAGATTGCTATCCTTAAAAAACCTTGATGCAAGGTTGGTCTTTGGCTGGCATTGGGGAACTCTGATTTAGGAAGGATTCCTGCCAGTACAAAATAAGGGTGGCTCACTGTGCTTAACTGATCTGTTTTTTTATAAACAATATGGTTTCTGCTAAACACCTGCTTCCCTCTAGGAGTCTAAAATCCGGGTACATACTAGGTAGAGGGTGCCCACATGACCAGCCTCAGTAAAAATCTTGGGTACTGAGTCTCTAGTGACCTTCCCTGGTGGACACTTTACATATATTAATAGGAGTAGTTTCTAAAGGAATTAAGTACATTATGTGTTACTCCATTAAGAAAGGACTCTTCGAAGCTTGCATCTGGTTTCCTCCAGACTTTCTCTTATAAGTTTTTTCTCTTTTCCTCTAGCTTTCCCCTTTGTTCTTTGCTTTTTTTTTTTTTTTTTGCTCTTTTTAAATAAAGTTTCACTGTAATAAATCACAGCAGTGAGTACTACTATATTCTGAGTTCTGTGAGTCCTTTTAGCAAATCACTGAATCTGGGGGTGATCTTGGAGACCCCTGACACAAGCTGTTACTGTATTTTGTCTCATTTACATTAAATGTATGAATATTTCATCCTTCTTACAAGTAAACTAGTAACAGTATTCTAAATTTTCTCATTTTTGATTAGGGTTGTTTGAGGTTCTTTGTATGCAAAATGATGAGCAAAAAAGAAAGACTTTGCCACAACAACTAAGCCAAATTTAGAAAATAAGTTAAATAGGATATCAGTGTGTACATGTGGGGAAAATAAACCAATGCTTGAGACTGGGCACGGTGGCTCATGCGTGAAATCCCAGCACTTTGGGAGGCCAAGGCAGGCAGATCACTTGACCAGGAGTTTGAGACCAACCTGTCCAACATGGTGAAACCCCATCTATACTAAAAATACAAAAATTAGCCAGATGGGTTGGTGTATGCCTGATCCCAGCTACTCAGGAGGCTGAGGCAGAGGAATTGCCTGAGCCCAGAAGGTGGAGATTGCAGTGAGCTGAGGTTGTGCCACTGCAGTCCAGCCTGGGCAACACAGCTAGACTCTATCTCAAAACATACACACACATGCACGCACACACACCCATCCACCCGCTAACGCTTGAAACAATAAACTGAGATGTAAGGTAGGGAAAGGGTGCAGAAGCAAGGAAAGAAACGTGAAACGTAACATTTCTGTGAAGATGATGGTAAATGGAGATGCTGAGCCCAGTCACTTTCTGGGCTTGCCACTATATTGGTGCAGAACATCTTGGTTGTTAAGGCCTGATGAAAGGCAAATATTATTTGTTGAGACAGGATCTCACCCTGTTGCCCAGGCTGGAGGGCAGTGGCATAATCACAGCTCACTGCAGTCTCAACCTCCAGGGGCTCAAATGATTCTCCCACCTCAGCCTCCCAAAGTGCTGGGATTATAGGTGTATGCCACCATGCCTGGCTATAATTAAAAAAAAAACTGTAGAGATGAGGTCTCACTGTGTTGCCTGGGCTAGTCTCTAACTCCTGGGCCTTTACAGGCATGAACCACCATGCCTGGCTGAAAGATAATTATTGACATCCTACAACATGAGCCAGATACTTTATATACATTATCTTATATATAAAGATGTAGATCACAATGATTCTAGTAGGTAGATATTATTTTCCCACCTAGGATACAAACCTAGAAAGTAACTTACCCAAAGTTATTACTAAATTATAGAGATGGTACCTGAACCTAGATCTTTATGATTTTAAAGTATATGTTCCTGCCACTAGTCCATACTGCCACAATATGGAGCAGAGCTTATGACAATTCAGCCAAGATGTTCAGACTATCTTTTTTTTTTCCTATTTCCCATATATATAATATGTCTATACATCCGGGTTGGAAACTTATGGACAGTAACTTTATGTCTATTTATATTTAATAAAAGAGCTAGATAATGTTAGGCACAAACTGGGTGAGTGCTCAGTAAATACTTGTTAATCAAGCTCAACTTTCTCATAAAACCGCTATAGAGTCACCAAATTTTCAAAAACTTATAAATAAATGAGATATGCTTTTTGGAGAAAGGCTTTTTTAAACAGTTAATGGGCCACATGCAGTGGGCCACACCTATAATTCCAGCACTTTGGGAGGCTGAGGTAGGTGGAACTCCTGAGCCCTGGAGTTCGAGACCAACAGGATAAAATCCTTTCTCTACAAAAAAATAAAAAATAAAAAAATTAGCTGAATGTGGTGGCACAGCTACTCAGGAGGCTGAGATGGAAGAATCACTTGAATTCAGGAGGTAGAGGATACAGTGAGCTGTGATTGTGCCACTGCACTCGGTCTGGGCAAAAGAGTGAGACCCTGTCTCAAAAACAAAATAAACAAACCAGTGAATGACAAGCTGCCTGGAAACTTTACAGCAAACTTACTAGAAACAAAAAATAAATAAATAAATAAAGGGCACGTAATCAAAAAGTCAGGACCTCAAAAAATATCAAACAGTAGCAAATAAACTCTAACATGGGCAACTAATAAAGTAAAAGAGCTTTAAAGGTAAAGGACATATTTTGAGATAAGGAAGTTCTGACTACAAAAGATAAACAGTGAAATCTATGAAGTAGAGCATGACAGGTTCAAATTGGAAATGAGATGAACCAAAAGACAAAGCTCTTACCAAGATACTTTAAAACTAATAATAAAAATTTATTTAAATAAATCAAAAACAGGAAGTCAGATTATAGGTGCTCCACTTAATCTTGGTAAAAATAAATGCTCTTTTCACCCAAAAAAAGTATACAGTGAAAATACACTTTTTTAAAAATCACAATTTGTATAGTTTTACATTTTTTTCAGAAATCGTGTATATACAATATCTCACTGGAGTCTTACAGCAACTATATAAGGGGAGTAAAGGTCTTAAAATGTCCTTTTAAAAAATGAATAAGAAGAGGTTTAGCTAGATATTTGGTTTACTCTAGATGAATTGATAATAAAAGAAGAGCTAACACCATATCTTAATTCACTTTGTGCTGCCTTAACAGAATACCAGAGACAGTATTTTACAAATAAAAGATATGTATTTTGGCTCATGGTTCTGGAGGCTGGAAAGTACAAAATTGATGAGCTCTATCCGATGAGGGCCTCCTTGCAGCAACGTAACACGGCAGAAGGCATCACACTGGTAAGAGAGCAAGAGATATCAAACTCATATCAAACTCACATCCCCCTTTATGATTAGCATTAATCCATTCATGAGGGTGGAGCTCTCATGACCTAAACACCTCCATTAGGCCCCATTTCCCAACATCGTTGCACTGAAGACTAAGTTTCCAAAACATACTTTTTGGGGGATACATCAAATCATACCACACCAGGACCCAGATTTTTCTGCTTCTGAAAAATGGAGTTTCCTTTTCCCATCAATGATTTCAAACTGTCTCTCTCATAAGTTACCTTAGAGATGTGTGAAGTCGGGAGGGGTGTATTGGAAAGTAGAATTATGAGATTTTAGACATAGATTTTAAAAGAATTTATAAGAAAGAAAACCGAAGTGGGAATTGTGGATCATTCAGATCAAACGTGTAACCCAGTAAGTAACATGTGCAACAGAGTTTGATAGTGTGATGAAATACTGAAGAGCCTGTTCAAATGCTTTTCAAGTAAAAGGTAAAAGCCTGGAAACAGCATCACTCTCAAGCTTAACACAACAAAAAGGCAGTTTATGTAAAAAATCCAGTATTTTCTTTATCAGAGAGCTCATCAAGGAGAAACAGGACATGAGCACTTAATTATCTGAAGCAGATGCTAGATTGAATACAAACTGGTAAGAACTCCACTAAAATTGTTAAACTGCTAAAGGCTGAGTATGAACTAACATGAGAATACAAAACCCCTGAGAGCCAGAAACACAGGGGGAATACTCATCCATTCACAGGCTGTTTTCCACATAACTCACAAGACGCTCACAAGAAAAACTACTGTACAGCAAGAGACTGCAGGGCCTCCCTCATGGAGATGACAAACAGCTACTTTGAGAAAAGCACAAAACTCTGTTGGGAACCTCTTCCCTGAGAAGCAAGAAACCTTAAACCACTAAAGGAAGGGCAAAAAAACCTGGTAGCCCTCAAGGTATATAGGTTAAAACCCACTACAGTTGGGGGAAGAGAGTAGAATAACCTGCAACCGTGGGAAGAGGTAGAAAAACATTCTAAACCAGGACGCTCCCTAGTGCTAGGATAGGACAGGATTACTAAGTATGTGACACCCTTGAAACCCAGAGAAGCAATCCCTGCCTAAGACAGATGCTGAATCAGAGCAACTGAGAATCTGTGTCCTATGCTACCAGGCTAGTAAGCATCAAGTAAAAAATAATGCATTCAGCTTCAGACAGAGTTGCAAGATAGTGAAAAGACTCTCTTCAGAAGCAAATCAAAAAGTTGGAGTTGAAGGCAGACCATAGATTGAGTAAAACCCTCTAGCAAACCAGCCTCCATCCTGAACACAAGATAATGCTAGAGAAATTTGAAGCCTGTGGCACACTGATATCAAAGTAACAACAAAACCGAAACCCAGCTCAGCCCTTGACTAGATGAATTTAACTGCTCTCACACATTAAAGAACCAGAAAAAGAGGAGACATGCCAATTTCCAAGCATAAATAAAATTTATCTTAGTTTCTCCTTCACATAGAAGATGTTCATCTTTCAACCAAAATGTGCAAGACATAGCAAGAAAGTACGAAATAAAAACCACACACTATCAACAGACAAATAATACTGATTATGACAAACTTATTGGAACTATCAGATAGGAAGCTTAAAATATTTATGACAAAAACATTAAAGATTCTAATAGAAAAGGTGGACCACAAGCATGAATAAATGGGAAACTTCCACAGAGAGAAACCATAAAAGAAAATCAAATGAAATGCTAGCAATAAAAAATACAGTAACAAAGATGAAGACTGCCTTTGACAAACTCATTAGTAAACTCAACACAGTGAAGAAAACATCAGTGACCCTGGAAATAGGTTGATAAAAAGTATTCAAACTGAGACACAGAGGGTAAAAAGTGGGAATTAAAAAAGAGAACACATCATCCAAGAGTTACAGGACAATAAGAAACAGCCTAACATAACTATAAACAAAAAAACAGAAGAGAGAAAGATGAGGACAGAAAAAATATTTAAAGACACAATAGCTGAGAATTTTCCAAAAGTAATAAAAGATGGTAAACCACAGATCCAACTTACTCACAAAATATCAAGCAGGGAACAAAATCACACCAAGATATTTCATATCCAAATCCACCAAGACAAAAAGAAAATCTTGATGGTCAGAAATTTTTTTTTTAAAAGACATATTACATACTGAGGAACAATGATAGGAATTACAACAAACTTCTTATAAAATTTGCCATACAGAAAACAGTGGAGTGATATCTTTGAAGTACTAAAAGAAACAAAAAGGCTGAGAATTCTATACTCAGGAAATGCACCTTTCAAAAATGCAGAGGAAATGTAGAACTATCAAATATCATGGAGAAGAGACAAGTCATCTCTCCTACACCCTGTCTGAATACCTGGACCAAAGAAGCACAAGAAATGATTGCTTTATATCATTACTGTTTGGGGATAATTTGTTATGAATACATAGTAAGTCGAACAATGGTCTGTACATCCTTATCTCTAGTTTTGCTTCCTCCAACCCACCTTTCTTATTGATACTGGAGTGGAACTTTATAAAGCACAAATCTTATCATGTTGCTCCCTCTGTGAAGTCAAAATCCCTGTCTGTTCCCATTTGCCCTCAAGTTTCCTTTGGTTTTCACCAAAGCTTCTTAATTGGGTCCTCAAATCCTCTCTAATCCAGGCCCTGCCTGTTCATCCAGTCTTATCTCACAGCACTCTCCTTCATACCTTTTGTTCTAGCCATATCAAGCAGCAAAAAAAAAAAAAACTCTTAATATAGTATACTTAGTCTTCATTCTATACTAGTTTATGATTTACCAAAATCAGATATGCTTCCCTCTGGGTTAGAACTTACTTTGATTCTTAATTAAATTTAAAAAAAAACAAACAACAACAACAACAAAAATAAAAACAGTAAATCCTCTCCCGTGAAAAATGCAAAAAAATCTGACTCTGCCTTTATTTTTCAGTGCAGTATGAAGCAATAACCTAGTATGACCTCCACTGCTTTTCTAATTCTGAGGAGAGTGACTGTCTTAAGTCATCTAAAGGCCCTGAACCCCACAGTGGAATTGGCATTTCGGAGTGTATAGCAAAAGGACTACCTGATAGCCGAAACTGAGTATCTACCCACGGCACTATTGGGAAGGAAAAGAACACTCAACCTCTTTTTTCCCAGGCCAGAAATTGTAAGATAAGGATGTTAGCCAATCACAATACCCACGTATCATTAAGCATCAATAGTGAATCCAATTTTATCATTCTTGAGGCTCTTCAGCTCTGAAAAAAGTTTCTATTTTTCCCCTATTCTTTAATAAAAACAGCTTTAACAACAACAACAACAAAAAAAACAAGCAATATTTTTAGGCCAAGAGAGCCTTTTCACAAAGATTTTTAAAAACACTGTATGTTTTATTGTCTAACTTCTGGGAGGAGCCACAGAAATCCTTGCAGCAATTTGCTTGGAAACAACAAACAGTAGTAACAGTGTGCTATACTAGAGAGAAAGAGGGAGAAATTGATTGAGATTGATTGTCCTTGGTAAAGTCTGAGGGTCTCAGGCTCAGGAAGGGATTTTACCAAGGAAACGTCCCTTTGCACATGCTGCTCCCTGTCTAAAACTGCATTCTTTCACTCAACTGACTCCAAAAACTTCCTTCAAAATTCAGCTCTGACATCTCTGCTTTTACAATAATCATTAAATATGGATCAAGGGCCCACTATATTCTGGGCATGATAGTAGTTGTGCAGATGCAGAGGGGAATGAGGCCTCAATTTTTCTGCATTCATGAACCTTAACAAATTCTGAACTCCTCCTAAGCTCGTCCTGGAAGCCTTCCCTCACTTCTACAGGTTAAATTTAATGTTCGTCCTCAACAAATATTTCCATAATATGCTGTGTTTTTCTGTTAGAGCACATTTTATTGTAATTACCTGTTGACTTGTCTCCCTTATTAGACAGAAGCTTCTTAAGGTCTGGACTCTGTTTTATTTCTGTCTCTTTGACACCTAGGCTTATGCCTGGCAATGCCAATAAATGTTATTTTTTTAATTAAAGAAAAAGCAAATTTTTAAAAGACGTTGGTTAAGATGGTCTAACTTTCTTGTTAAATATAACAGAAGATGTAGATTAAATGCTAGAAATAAGACAAATAACATGTAATAATAATTTTTAGATATTTCTACCTGTGGATCACAAATAATGCATACAATACGCTAAAGCTTTTCAAAGCTAAAGATTCTACACACATCTGAGTTAGAAAATAAGGCTGGGCGCAGTAGCTCACGCCTATAATCCCAGCACTTTTGGAGGCCGAGACGGGCAGAGCACGAGGTAAAGATTCGAAACCAGCCTGGCCAGCATGGTGAAACCCCACCTCCACTAAAAACACAAAAGTTAGCCAGCCATGGTGGTGCACACCTGTAGTCCCAGCTACCCAGGAGGCTGAGGCAGAAGAACCACTTGAACCTGGGAGGTAGAGGTTACAGTAAGCCAAGATTGTGCCACTGCACTCCAGCCTGGGCAACAGAGTGAGACTCCATCTCAAAAAAAAAAAAAAAAAAAAGGAAGGGAGAAGGGGAAGGGGAAGGAAATTCACACTAATATTCCATAGTAATTCTGGCATTGTGATAAATAATTCAGAATCACAGGAAAAAATGGTAAGGAACAACTGACTACCTAAGAGAAATGAAAACAGGGAAGGAGAAGCCAGAAATAATTTGATAACAAAAATTTTAAAATAAAAAGCATCTAAGGGAAAACACTAAATTCCTTACAAGTGATTTTTATCTATTTTTCTTACTATAGCAACAAAATAGTAGAGTAGAATAAACATTAAAGTAATACAGAAAGGCAATTCTTTCCTTTAGGAATGCCTTCTTTATAACTTTTCAGAGTTGATTACCTTTGACTGAATATGGTAAACAATTCAGAATAAAAATTACATCATTTAGGGTATATTCATATATGAAAGCAAAAGGCATTACACTATTACCCAATCTACCTATACAACTGACATGAAGTACTTATATGAATGCTTTAAACCATTCTTAACAGCAGTGAAAAATATTAAGCTTAATTGGCCTTCACCAATATACTAGTTGTTTATTAACAGATAAATTCTGAATTTAAAAAAGTCAACCATGAGGAGAGAGCCAAGATGGCCGACTAGCAACAGCTCAGGAACGTAGCTCCCAGTGAAAGCGCAGAGAACCAGTGGACGCCGCACTTTCCGACGAATTTTTGTTGCCCACAGACCGCAAGATTCCCGGCAGAGAAGCCACACGGGTCGCCAGCGTGACTCTTTTGGCCGGCGCGGCTCTTTTGTCGGCGCCCGGCGCGGCGCTTCCCACTGCAGCACTTCCCGGTGTGGAGTATACGGGAGGGACTGGCTCGGCTGGTCCCATCCCCACAAGGAAAACAGCAATTGGAAGCGCTGAGGACTGAGAGTTTCACAGCAAGCACAGCGAACCCGGGAAGGTCTGGCTCTGTGGGGAACTGGCGTCC
>PVKP010045795.1:0-15947 GCA_004027715.1 Plecturocebus donacophilus | reverse complement strand
AGTAGAGAGGGGGAGTGAGGGGAGACAGGTGACAAGGTCCGTTTGGACTTGTTGGGTTTGGGGTACTGGACAGTGGACATGTCCAGCAAGAAACTGGGAATCTTGGCTTTGAGCCCAGGCCAGGCATGGGGGCTGGACAGCCACCACGGTCATGGGACTGGATGGGGTTTCTCTTCTGCCATTTTATTCCTCTAGGGGAAGGGCTGGGGACAGTCAGGTGAGCCAAAGTATTTAAGGAGGGAGATGGTGGGGGACACCAGCCCAGAGTGAGAAGACACCCTTCTTTAGACCTTCCCAGAAACATCCCCTTCCCCTCATGATCATGGTCCTTGTTCCAGGGCTGCATTCAGGCCAGTGAGGAAGGAAGGAAGGGGAAGAAAGAGGGAGGGAGGGAGGGCGAGAAGAGGGAAGGAGCTCTGTGCACAAAAACTGTGCCTGTGCAGGAGCCATGAAGCAAGGACAGGACAGTCACTTCAGCTCTGGAGTTCTTTACTGTAGGTGGGTCTTCTAACAAAACCTAATAAATTAACAGCTGTGGATTTGAGGCAGCAAGTACAAAGGCCACAAGTCTACAGTGACCCCTGCAACACTCAGTGCCAGTGAATGTGTCTCCACTGCTGTAGAGCTGGGAGTACATTCATGACAGCGTTTTTCCAGCTCCTGTCTGTGCAAACTACAGCTGGTCTCCTAGGAGTCCTAACACTTTAATTAGACCTAGTAGGTCCCGGAACAAAATCCCATAGTCCCATAAATCTATAGCAACAAGTTAGGCATGAGAGCTTTAGTCACATTCTGACTGCAAGCAGCACTTAGCCAGGATGGCAGGAAATGGATTATATCCACAATCAAAGGTGTTACTTTAACTGAGACTTGTCATAGTGAGTCACCATTATCTGAGTTGGGGACATAGAACTAAGAAAGTCTACACACACACACACCCCACCTAGGCCACTTTAATATCTTCTGTATTTTGCTGTTTTTTCCTTGGACTGAGAGTGAGTTACTGGGACTGGACTACCTAGGGTTTAGCACAGGATACAGCTACCCCAAGGCCTCTTCCTCACCACCTCTTTTTTTGTCCCTTTAAGAGTAAGTCACTTGGCACCCTCTTCTTAGATGCCATCTGAAAACAACCCAGAAATTCTAGTAATGCTTGGAAAAACTGCCCTGGGAGCAGTAACTGTTTAACCTCTAGGGACCCAGTTATTCTCCAAGTTCCCACAGACACAAACCTAGGTTGTTTCTTCAGCAATGCTGCCCTTGCGGCATTTCTGTCTTACTTTAGATCATGAATAACTAGGCATCAAGTGTGAGGAATGCAAGGAAACCCAAGAGTAGCTACTAAAATTTTGCTCTCAGGCCCAAGAGTGCTAAAAGTTGGCCTTTCTTGCTGCTGAAGTTAACCGTCAGAATGTTAGCTAGATCTTCTCTGAGGTTCCCAGAAACTTGCAATGAACCTCCAGGAAACTCTAGCTTAGCCTTAGCCCTTGATGTTTAATACTGACATGTGAACCTTGACCTAACTTTGTTTTCAGAACACTAAACAAGATGGCTTTGGTCTCCCAATGACTTCTTTGTTAAGTCATTGGAGTCCCAAAGCCAATTGCTTAGAACTTCTCCAGGGAAATGGGAAGATCCCAGGTAACTCCAAGTCTCAAGAACCTCTTGGCCTTTTATGATATAGTCAGCCAGTCTCCCTGACCCATAGGATTTCTTTCTGTTTTCTCTTCTGAATTCATGAAGTGAGTGGTTATAAGTAGGTACAGTCTCAGCTAATCCCCAGGTCGGGCAAATCTGACCCACTGGATCACATAAGTCTGAGGGGCCTCTCTTCCAATACCTGCTAAAATGAGCTTCAATGCCCTTAATTTCCAGGGACTAGGAAATGAGTTACTGTGGACATTCTTGCTCCACAGTTACTAGGACCGGAGAAATCCTAAAATCTTCTCTTATGGGCTCTTGGTTCCTCTCGTTCACACAGGCAGCTTTTCAAGAGGCCCTTGAGTGCTGAGTCAGAAGGGGAGGACTCTCTCAGCTAGGGAGCACAGCACCAGTTTTGGGGCTTTCATCAGCAGAGAAGGCCCCTTGAGCTAGGTCAGAGCCAAGATAAGATCCCCAAACCCAGTGGAGTGATTCCTACTACAGCTATCATAGGGACACCCAGGAGAGGTACGCTAGAGTCAGGGTCTCTCCCTGAGAGAGATGAATTACTTGCCCACTGATACTCTTGAATTAATTTCTCCTTTTTGCCCTTTATGCCTTTATGGCAATGGCTAGCCATAGCCCCTGTGTTGCTTTCAAAGCTAATTTTGAATGTCAGTTTGACACTGGAATAAACAGTAAACAAGACAGTTAGTTTCTGGTTATACTAGAGCCAGCTGCCACTATATCTGAATGGCCTGGGGTCTCAGGAGTGCCAGTGTCCCAGGCAACAGGTCTGGTGATGGATACCCTTGAAACTCCCTAACAGAGCCTATAGGGTTACTCTGGAGTCTTTCATCCTGTCCCCATAACTAGTCCAGGAGCCAGCATTTATGAGAACAGATGTTTCTTATCTAAAGGATCTTCAGAGCTTACAGCCAGGGCTGAGAGCCAGCTGAGGTCAACTTGATACCCAACCTGGGAGTCCCTTAGGCTAGAATAAAAGAAACAGTTCCAGTTGTGGCCATTGTTAGACTAAGTGGTGAACAAACTAGCCCAAGGAAACAGGTGGTATTATCTTATAAATAAAAGGATTTATGCTTATGATCCCAGCCTCTGGAGTGAAATAGACTTGAGTTTGAGTTCAAGCTCTGCCACCTTCTAGCTTTGTAACTCATGGCAAGCCACTCAACCTCTCTGAGCCTTAGTTTCCTCATGAATGAAATGGAGACTACTGATGTACTTCCTTCACAGGGTTAATGTGAGTATTAAATGAGTCCTTGCATATTAAGCCTTTAACACAGAACTTGACCGTAACAAGACTGAACTAAGGCATATTGTTGTTATCACAGATCTTGTTAACCTGCTCACTGGGATATAGTGGAAAAAGAAAAGGCCAGGGGCCAACTACTAAACAGGCCAAACTGCTTGACCATCGTGCCTCATCAGGCCGCCCTTGAGAACGTGGATTTCCAGATACTGTTAGTGATGGAGTCCTTGTTTTCTCTTATGGTCTATGTGACCTGAGTTGTGGGTGCCTCCAGAACTATGGAATATGTAGAATACTCATTTATGTGCTTTACTGCCACCCTGCTATCACTGAATGTTGTCAGTTCTAGTCCAAGGGCCTTTCCCCTAAACCAGGATCTAGCTCATGTGACCTGATGTGTGGGTGGCTGCCTTTAGGACTGATAAGATATAAGGTAGTGTAAGCACTGTTTTCCAAGGAAGTGTGAAAGGACAGAATAGGTAGGTAGCACAAGCTGAGAATGATTCAGTGACGTATACTGACCAGGCCTGGCTTGCCATTAAGGAATTTCTTCAGAAGTAAATAGGCAGCCTTAAAAATACAGATTTCTTGGCTTATCCTCAAAGACTATGCTTCAACGAGTCTGGAGTAGAATTCAGGATTGAATAAACTCCCAGGAGGAGTCTGATGCACAGCCATGGTTGAGAACAGTTGAATTATATAAATCCCTGTCTGAAAAAAAAAAAAAAAACAATTCTCACATTTCAGTGAGCATTGGATTTGCTTGGTGGGGTGGGATTTGTTAAAATACAGATTTCTGGACCTATCCACTAGATCTTCTGCTCTGGTAGTTCCAGGGTAGGCCTCAGAAATCTGAATTTTTAACCAGTACCCTCAGGTAACTCGGTCTAGGGGAAATAATTGCTCCCTTTGTGAGCATTCCTGGCTAGTACAATCCAAAGATTTTCCAGAGATTTTCTCAATCTTGAGATAATAATAATAAAAAAAGATGGTAAAGAAAAATATTAGCAGCTTAAGACAACATTTATTATCTCACAGTGTCTGTGAGTCAGCAATTTGAGCATGTTGTAGTTGGTTGCCTCTGGCTCAGGGTCTCTCAGAAGGCTGCATTCAAGGTGCAGTGCATGGTCTGTGGTCTTATCTGAAGACTCCACTCAGGGAAGGATCTGCTTCCATACTCACTTCTGTGGAAGCTAGAAAGATCCAGTCCTCTCTGGCTGTTGGCCACAGACATCGGTTCCTTGCCATGTGGGCCTCTCCATATGGCAGCTTACAGCTCATAAAATGGCAGTTGACTTCCTTCAGAGTAAGCAAGGGAGAAAGAGAAAGCAAGGCAGAAGTCATAACTTAGTCTTAGCAGTAAAGTCCCGGCCAAGCATGGTGGCTGATGCCTGCAATTCCAGCACTTTGGGAGGCTGAGGCAGGTGGGTCACCTGAGGTCAGGAGTTCGAGACCAGCCTGACCAACATAGTGAAACCCCCATCTGTACTAAAAATACAGAAAATTAGCCAGGTGTGGTGACGGGTGCCTGTAATCCTAGCTACTCGGGAGGCTGAGGCAGGAGAATCGCTTAAACCCAGGAGGCGGAGGTTGCAGTGAGCCAAGATTGTACCATTGCACTCCAGCCTGGGCAACAAGAGCGAAGCTCTATCTCAAAAACAAGTGAAGTCCCATTACTTTTGCCATATTCTGTTAGGAGCAAGTAACTATATTCAGCCACACTCAAGGGATTGGGATTACACAGGGCCTAAATACCGGGAGCTGGGAATCACTGGGGGCAATCTCAGAGGTTTCCTACCACAATGCTAACATTTATAAAATACATTTTAATGCAATTTTTAGTATTATTTAAAATATAGGAAACATTGATTGACCTTATTTGAGTGATGCACACTGTTTAAAGCATGCAAAACAAAGATAGTTTTTGACAATTATAGTTACACATAATATTACAGTATGTTTTATTTGAAGATTGGCAGTTATATATTATGGCATCAAAACTAGACAAAAACTGCTTTCATGTCATGATGTTTGAAATTCTTACATTTTGTACTATAAAAATAAATTCACATAATTACATAATTTTAGTATTTTGTCTCTAAATGAAGACATTAGAAGAAAATATTATTTCTCCAGACTTGCTTCACCAATAACATGGCAAATGTGTTCTTTTTTCCCCCAAGAAATGTAGAGCCAAATTAGATATAATTGTTACTATACCTTTGGTTTTGCCATTGATGTTTAAAGTAAGAGAGATGGCTTAATGTACTGTATAACTTTTTAAATCAGATTGCTATCACTTAAGAATCTGATGAAGAGCCGTTTCAGACAATATATTGGTTTGCTAGGGCTTCCATAGCAAAGTGCCACAGACTGAGTGGCATAAACAACAGAGATTTATTTTCTCACATTTCTGGAGACTAGGTGCCAAGATCAGAAGTTGGCAGGACTGGTTTCTTCTGCGGCCTCTCTCCTTGGCTTGGAGATGGTTGTCTTCTCCCTGTGTCTTCGTGGTCTTCTCACAGGGTTTGTCTGTGTTCAAATTTCCTTCCTCCTCTTATGAAGACAACAGTCATGATGGATTAGGGACCACCCTAATGACCTAATTTTAACATAATTACCTATTAAAAGATCTTATCTCTAAACACAGACAAGTGCTTCAAGTTCGGACTTCAACATATGCATTTGTTGGAGGGTGGAGAACACAATTCAGCTCATACAAAAACAAATTTTCAGAATCGCTATTATTCTAATTATCCTTGTTCAATTGCGTTTCAACAGCAGTCTTGTGTTTCTTGTCTTTAGCCAACCAACCACTGTGGGCATAAATGAAAAAATACATGACTCTAAATTTAAAAAACATATAATTGTATGATCATCAAACCACCAGGCTAGCCTGCAATGAGTAACTAAGTGATAAAACAAGCCGAGTAATAGGAATTTGAAACTCGTGGTCCCAGATCCACTAACTGCCAGTCGGTCAACTCTTGAGCACCGTGAACCTCACTCTGAAATAGGAGAGGAAGATTAACTGTAAAGCAGAATAAGGCACCAGATCCAGCAAGTGCATAGCTCCTCAAGGAACCCAAAAGCCTCCCAATTTAAATTGCTATGAAAGTCTTCACCTACTTCCTCATTCTTCTGTAATGAAACTTGTTTTGCTTCACACATTAACATTAGAGAAAAAAATAATTATTCTATTTTATTTCTGCTTCATTTAATTATTGGTTTTGCTACAACCATTTTCTGCTATTTTCTTTGGCCAAGATTCAGTATTTCATCAACATTAAAGTTAGGGAAACTCTTGCGGGTTGGACTTGGAACCTTGTCAACATTTACACTATTGATCCTTGGGGAAATGGAATCTGAGTTCAAAAAATTGACTTAGAAACACATTTTTTCTGAGACAGAGCCTTGCCATGTCACCTTGGCTGGAGGGCAATGGCATGATCTCAGTTAACTGCAGCCTCCACCTCCCGGGTTCAAGCAGTTCTCCTGCTTCAGCCTCCCAGGTAGCTGGGATCACAGGCATGCACCACCATGCCCAGCTCATTTTTTGTATTTCTAGCAGAGACAGGGTTTCACTGTGTTGGCCAGGCTGGTCTCGAACTCCTAACCTCAGGTGATCCACCCACTTCGGTCTCCCAAAGTGCTGGAATTACAGGCGTGAGCCACCGCACCTGGCCACAAACACATTTTTAGAACCAACTCTATCTGTAAGCTTGGAACTGCATATATCCTGCATGAGAATTCTCAATTTAAAAAAGAATAGGAAGACAATAAAACACGTCTAACACTAAAATTCTACTAAGTGTGGCGGATTCTTTCTTCAAGGGCTCCAAAACCCCTTCAGGGCCTTGCTCTATAATAAGCAGAAATTAAAGTAGTGCAGAAGTCGTAGGAAACTGGGGTAACCTCAGCACTTTTCTCGAAGTGGGTAACCCCTCTGCCTGAAATGGGCTGAACTTGGTCCAGAATTTCACGACCATTTCAGTTACTGTACTTTTCCCCAACCAAGAGACAATCAAGTTCATCTGTCAATGCTCACTTGAGTTCATCGAGAGCATGTTTCTGGGGAAGAAGATACAAAACATTCAGTCAAGGCATAGTTTCTGCTCAATATGACAACTTTTGTAAGCAGGGTTAGATTTTACAAGCAAGGTTTATACCTTTATGTCTTCTAGCTTTTTTTTTAGTTGTATTCTGGGAGACCTAGGATCTATTTCTTTGCTGATTTTTCTTTTTTTAAATTGTCATCATTATGGTCCATATCAGGCATAGTAAAGTCACATTTTGGTAGTTTTGGGAGACTCATATTCCAAATGGAAAAACCAGCTCCCCAGCTCATTAGCTGAAGGATTTCTCAGATGATCCCCACTGCTAGAACGTTTTCTCTGTGCTCCATTAACTTGCCAGTGCGTTTTGTGCTCTGCACTGGGTGGGTACAGGGTACTATGTACTGGGTACAATACGTTATTATATTCAATTGCCAAAACTGCAGAGATAGAACAAGATTGTGATAATTAAGGTCTTAGGCGATGTGGCAGGTATAGTGAGTATGGTGCTCACTGTACTCACTGTACAGTGAGTATACAATGCTTTGCATTGTTCAACAAAGAGAAAGCAAAATCGGACATGTTAGGGAGCATATTTCAGAGCAGAGCCAAGAAAGGCAACTCCCTTCCTAGGAGCTCCAAAACCATGGCAACTTTGGTTATTTAGTCATATTTTCTGAAATACACTATTTAATGATGATGTATATTCAATGGTTTTGTGGAGGTGGTGTCTCAGGAAACTTGAAATCTGACTTCTAACCCTGTAAGATAAAGCAGAAGTGGTTTGAGAGAGGTGGAGGGAGAAGGAATGACAATATATATAGCAAAAGATACAAAGAAGGAAAAAATAGAGAAAATCATGAAGCAGCATGAGGCATGACAACAAAGAATTTAGTCATTCTTTTTGGTTAAATAAACATTTAATAGAACTTTTACGTTAGAAACTACTTAAGCCACCGGAATCGGAAATGGCCTTTCCTTTTTCTCCTGACCGGATGTTGCATGGTAATCCAAATTAGAAGGTTTTGTGATTGTCTTTTATTTGAAAATGTAGCTGTCTTGATCTCTTTTAAATCTTTCTCAAGCATCCAGTTACAAAGAGACAATCTAAGTAACTTAGATTTAAAGTAAAATATGAAAATAATTTGCTGAATAATTAACACAACTTCAAATGACTTTTCCCAGAAGTTCCTCAGTGCAGGCTATAAAAGACTATTTTCTGCATCAAAGTTATCTGTGTGAACTACCAGTGCCAATCCATAGTCAGTTTTTCAGCTCTTGTGTGGTCCCTATAGATCTGGCCTGGTACTGTCCCAGGTTGTAACTGCTAGTGCCTTATTCGTTCTTTATTAAGTCATCTTGTATTTTCATCCCAGTCTAAGTAGAGAATCCAAGTCTAAAATAAGAACTATTTTCTTGTAAAAGTTTGACCTGAAATTGACCCAGGAAATGTGTGTGCGCATGTGCGTACTTTCAGCAGCCAGAGTTTTAAGGATAAACACAGCTAAAATAGGTAACATCTTTATTTGAGTCAAGGTTTAAAAAACAAACACCACAGCTGCAGTTTAAGAATTACCTCTCCCAGTTTAGAGCTTAAATATTGGGCTGTGTTTTCAAAATGCACCCAGAAACTTGAAGAAAGTTCATGTATTTTACCACTAGTGGGCGCCAGAGACAGGGTGAGAAACCATAGTTGAATTTTTAAAAATAGCTTTCCTTTTACCAGGTTGAAGAAATTAAAAGTATTAATTTTGATAATTTGGATTGCCTCTAAGTTTTGTGCTTTTCCGGTTTGGATGATATATCTAAGGCTCAATTGAGTAACCTCTTTTTTTTTTGTAATTTAAACATTTATTTTAGATTTTGAGAGTACATATTTGTTTGTTACATAGGTTTATGGTATGATGATAAGGTTTGGGGTATGAATGATCTTGTCACCCAGGTAATGAGCATAGTACCTAACAGGCAGTTTTTCAGCTCCTGCCCCCCATTCTCTCTCTCTTCCTCCTCTAGTAGATCCCAGTGTTTAATGTTGCCATCTTTATATCCGTGTGTACCCAATGTTTAGCTCTGATTTCTAAGTGAAACATGGCAGTATTTGGTTTTCTGTTCCTTCCTTAATCTGCTAAGGATAATGGCCTCCAGTTGCATCCATATTGCTGCAAAGGACATAGTTTAATTCTTTTTTATGGCTGTATAATATTCCATGGTGTATACATACCACATTTTCTTTATCCAATGAGTGGGTACCTTTTGATTGCCATACCTCAAATGGAAAGGATCGGTTTCATTTCCTAGAGAGATAAGAGGAGTAAGGAAAACTGCTTATCAATTTTCTGGTGCTTACTATGACCAAGCACTGTGAGAAGTGATTGTCATGCCATATTTCACTTAATCCCAAGAATTTTAGAGAGTTGATGCTATTACTATCTCCATTTACCAGATGAGAACACTGAGGCATAGAAGTTAAGTAACTTGCTTAAGGTGACAGGAAGTGGTAGAATTGAGACTCAAACCCAGGACCATCTGACACCACAGTCTAGACTTCTATTGGAAACCACACCACCTATATGATCTCTTTATTCTATAAATTTTCGACTCAGTTGGAGAATAAGATGATCTCAGTTGGAGATCAAAATGTTATTCAAATTGTGTGTGACTAGGCCTTTAATTAAAATCAAACTGTCTCAACGCATGGTTCTAGTTTGCAATTAAATGGAAGGAAAGACAAAATCCAAATAGATAAACAAATAAAGCAGAATTTAAAATTTGTGGATGTGGGAAATCTTGGGGAAAAACAACTCCCCAGGTACACTTCTAGATGTGGAGAAGACCATAAGAGATCCTTAAGCTGTTTGTTCAGATTTCATTTCCTTAACCTCAGAGTTCAAAGTTTTGGTTGCTCAGTTATCAGGGAAAGCCAGTCTTCAGTCTTGCAAATAGAAGTGTCAGCACCTTTGCAAAGCTGGAGAAAACTCCATCTAGTCTGAAATATTAAGGTTTCATGTGCTTTACAAAAAAAAGCCAGGTCATGTTGTGTTATAGTCCATTTCACTTCTGGGCTAAATGTTAGAAGGACAAAGCCACACATGTCTTTCTTGACTTACAAGAATAAAGGAAGTGACAGTAAAGCTCTCAATTTTTGTGTGTGAATAGAAGATAGGAAGTAGCCCTAATGATCTAAAATGCCTGAAAGCAATTTACATGATTTCCAACACTAGAGCTGGTTGACCTTCCTGATAAAATAAACATAGCTTTCTACAGCTAATATCATAACTACTTTCCACTTTAGATTTTTTTTAGTACATACTATGTAACAGGGAGTTTAAATAGTGACATTTGGCTGGGCATGGTGGCTCCTGCCTGTAATCCCAGCACTTTGGGAGGCCAAGGCAGGAGGTTTGCTTGAGCCCAGGAGCTCAAGACCAGCCTGGGCAACGTGGTGAGACCCTATTTCTACAAAAGGTTAAAAAACAACAAAAAAAACCTAGGCATGATGTTGTGCCCTATATTCTCAGCTACTCAGGAGACTGATGTGGGAGGATCACTTGAGCCCAGGAGATAGAGAGGCTGCAGTGAGCCATGTTCATGTCACTGCACTCCACCCTGGGCAACAGAATAAGATTCTGTCTAAATAAATAAATGACCTTTATATGCTTCAAGTAATGTGCTAAGAGCTTTATTTGATTTATATTATTTAAACTCCACAAAACACTATTCAGCAGTTACTACTCTTACTAACGTAATAAATGGATATAGCTGAACAGATAGTATGGCAAAGTCCTATGTTGGGGAAAAAAAAAAAAAAAAAAAAAAAGAAAACAGCTACCTCCACCCTCCCAATCCCTGTGTTCCACTTCTAAGAGGCAAGCATTCTCATGTCTCTTGGTTGGTTTATGGTTTTGCTCTGGTATGCAACTCTAAATTCTTGAATTATAGCTTATGTTGCTATTTGCTGATATATAAATTTTAAATGGGTTTTTAAAAATTCACTTCCTGTATGAGATATGATGATTTAGCTTCTTTTTAACCCTTTCCCTTCCTTACATACACACAGTTCTCTAGTTTTTCTTAGAGTTGATGATTTCCTTTTTCACTAGCTTAGTTTTGTGTGCCTGTTAGTACTAACCCAACCCCAGACTTTCTAAAAGTACTCTAAAATGCTTCTCAATATGGTCAACATGCCAGGTAATTTGTTGGTTCCATATTTTTTCCTGGATTTATCTTTCCAGACCCTACCACCTACCTATCTCTAACCCACAGCACAGCTGTCTTCCTGGGCTTCCCTTTCACCTCCATTCTGGGAATTTTCTTTATCAATCTCTTGTGTTGAACCTTCTGCTTCCTGGACCCCATATCTTCCTTTGGCTACTCCCTTGTCTTGGTAGAGCACATGTTCCAGTGGCTTCCTGAGAAAGAGTTAGTGAGAGGTAAATTTTTGGAGACCTCATCCCCAGCATTCTGAAATTTCACAATAATGGATCTCTATGTGTCATATAGTGATTGTACTAGATACTTAGTTGGCCTTTTAGTCTGTAAACTCATTTCCTTCAGTTTGGAGAGAAATCTTTTATTATATCTTTAATTATTTCTTCCCCTCTAATTTTCTGTTCTCTCTCTGGGCATTCCTAACAAATATTGGTTCTCTAATTCTCCTATTTTTTTTTCTTTTCCCCATCTCTTTGCACTTCTCTTTTACATTCTTAGAGATTAATTTAAAATATATCCATAGATACAAAATAAATAAACTTCCGATTTTAAAAATTTCTATTCAAATAGTTTGAGTTTTTTACAGCTCATTTTTTTTTCTTTTCTTTTTTTTCTTTTTTCTTTGTTGGAGGGAGGGTGACCACCCTAAAAGGCAGACAGGTTTTGTTGGGCCACAGCCAGGAAATCAGCAGCTGGACTTGGCCATGAGCTCCAGCTTGTTCTTCTTCTTGATGGCATAGGTGTTGGATGAGCCCTTGGCAGTGTTGATGAGCTTATTGGCCAGCCACCCAGTGATGATCTTGATATTCTAGAAGGCAGCCTAACTGGCACCTGTGTACAGCAGCCAGATGGCTTGATTCACATGGCACAGTGAGGACATGTCCACAGCCTACTGTCTCATAGTCTTAGCTTGCTTGATGTATGTGGATTCTTCCCAGGGCTACTGTTGATGATGGCATTCACCAGAACCTGCAGAGGGTTGTTGCCTGTGAGCAGGTGGATGATCTTGAAGGCATGCTTGACAATGCAGTCATGAGCTTCTTGCTGTTGTGGCCATGCATCATCATTGAGTTAGTGAAGTGCTCCATGATGAGGCATGGCACTTTATGGACATGCTTGATGGCATAAAGCCCTGTGCTGTGAGGCAGGTACTTGGTATACTTCTCCTTCACTGTAATGTAATCCTGAAGGGAAATGTCATTGACCTGTGCATCAGTGCTCCACATCCCAAAGAACTTGATGTCAGGGATTTCTGCCACCACTGGTGCTACTGTCTCCCACTTGGTCATCTTGAGGGCACAGCCTGAGCATCTCCATCTCTCAGTGTGGACCACGCACCACTCTGACACAGACAGAAACAAGAACTCATTCTTATTCTTAGAATGTTTATTTTCATTTCTAACATCCATGTTTCGTGGACATGATATATATATGCATCTCTCTGAAAATGTTAATTATAGGGACTTTTATGGCTTCTCCTCTCTACATTATTTCTATTTCTTCCAAGTTCCTTTTCATATTCTTTTATTCTATCAAAGACTTTTCTCCAATGCTTGACTATCCTTAACTATTCATTTGTATTTAGGAGTGTGGAAACTGAAAAATCTTCATGTGGGGAAATGCAGGGAGCAATTATTGACTGATTAGTCTTATGTCCTTAGATGAACCTGGCCATTTCATTGGCAGACCCTACAATTATTAGTATCTGTGGGCCTTTTCTCTTAAGCCAGTCAAATTTCCCAAGAGGAAGCTTCCAATTTCCTGCCTGGGGGATATAATTCTGACTGCCAGAATTAAGAATGTTGATGAGAAAGGTAGGGGGAAAGAGATGATAAGTATCATCCATGCACTCAACTGAGCCTGGGAACCTCACTTAAAAATCCTCCTCCTTATTATCATAATTGTAATAATAGCCAACATTTATTGAGGGCTTACTTCATCAAACACAACATTTCTGTACAAGTGTGTTCTCTTCTTTTTTTTTTTTTTTTTGTACTGTTTATAACCAACCCCCAGTAAGTATTTTCTTTACCTCATTGTTTAACATAGTAAAAAACTGGAAATAACCTAATGTCCAAAATGAGAGATTGATTCCAAAAGTCATGGTGCATTGATAAAATGAAATGGTAGGCAGCCACTAAAAGCAATCTAATAGCCCCAGTTATAGGGGCCAGCCACTTCCCATAGGGCTACTTAAAAAGGTCCCATTTCAGCTGAACTGACCCTACCATCACCTCCACCCCAGCTACCCACCAAGAGTTGGACTGAAAAGAGAATAGAGGCTGCCTTTTGAAAACTGCAATGATGATGAAGTGAAACCTATCCCTATCCCCACTACCCCTCTTCTTGGTAAAAGAGAGGCAATAGTGTGCTGGTAAATATCTAACAACTCATTGCAGATATCTCTGTTGAATAAACACTCCTACTATGGCCAATTTCAAGCTACAAATATGACACCCATCAACTGGCTAACACATTTTCTGAAAATTTAACAATTGGCTTTCATGAGCTGGGATGAGCTGGTTCCAGCTTACCACTAGAAAGAGGCCTTAGAGAACAACAGTGGTTCGACTTCTGCTTTTTTTTTTTTTCTTTTTTGAGACGGAATCTCACTCTGTCAGTTAGGCTGGAGTGCAGTTGCCACCCCAGAGAGGAAGAAAACATGAAAAGGCAAAGTTGGAATTTTGGAAAAATTAAAACCATTGAGTGTCACATGGAGATAATCTTGTAGTGGTGAATGTATAGTTACTTAACATTTTCCTCTTTATGCTTTTTTGTGTTTGTTTATTTTTGTACAACTAACATGTACAAAATAGTAATTTTTTTGGCTTAAGGATCCATGTTACTGATGGGGGCAAAGATGGCATCAGGAACAGACAAGAAGACCTAAAGTTAATAAAAATGCATTTCCTGGTGAATATAGAGCTCCTGGTAATACAAGGTGCTGGGAAGAAGGCTGGCTTCTAAAGTCCCAGGGGGCAGGCCAGGCACAGTGGCTCATTCCTGTAATCTCAGCACTTTGGGAGGCTGAGGTGGGTGGATCACCTGAAGTCAGGAGTTTGAGACCAGCCTGGCCAACATGGTGTACATCATCTCTACTAAAAATACAAAAATTAGCCAGGCATGGTGGTGGGCACTTGCAATCCCAGCTACTCAGGAGGCTGAGGCAGGAGAATCACTTGAACTTGGGAGGCAGAGGTTGCAGTGAACAGAGATTGTTGTGCCATTGCACTCCAGCCTGAGTGACAAGAGCAAGACTCTTTCTCAAAAAAAAAAAAAAAAAAAAAGTCCCAGGGGGCATTTATGAAGAGCAAGGACTCTCTCCTGGAAGGAGAAAGTGCCTGGATCACAAGAAGGCAGCTCTTTAATAGCTGAAATCCAAGGATGGAGGTCCCCTCCTCCTGGTCATTCCTTAAGGATTTCCGAGTGTTTCTGATAAATAGAGCATTACGTCTTTAAATGGACAATTAGGTCTTCAAGGCAGCTTGAAGTAAGACAGCAATGACCTCTTGAATTTATTACATCACTGGAGAGGCAACATTTGGTCTGAAAAGTGTAAAAAATGTTTCCGTGATTTATACATTACCCAGAAACCTCTTGGCTTCCTGGAATTCTTAATACAAATTATATTTTCTCAGAAACAATGTTCCGGCATTGCTGCTAACAGCTTGCTTGGCCTCAGTTACTGAAGCTGACTGGTTTTGTCCCCAGCAAAAGTAATGGCATTGCCCTTGGCAATGAATCTGAAGAGCAAAGTAAAGTCATGCTTTCAACAGGTCCTTTGCCAGTTCCTTAAAATCACCCAAAACAATCCATCCATTTTTAATGTCTCCCTTGGCAGCAACTTCAAGTGATTAAAAAATGTCCTATCCATTCTAAAAGCAGTCCCCAGGAAAATATTTAAATTATTCTATTACATCCAAAAGTTGTTGTAGTGCAGTCAACCCCAAAAGAGCATCACAAACATCTTGCCTCTGTGTGGGGACATTCTGAATTTTGAATGCCCTCTGGTGATTCTTGATTGGCTGACATGTTTCTGGAATTACTTGTGACAAGGTAGAATTCAGCTTTAGTGAGCATCTGATCACTCTCACATGCTAGGCATTGCCTGTGTGTGTGTGTGTGTGTCTGTGTGCTTTGTTAAAAGGTGAGAATAAGTCCCTCTTTCTGTCTTTCCATTTGCTACTTATTGCCTTGACACCTCTAAAAGTGACCCTGAAGAAAGCAGCTCGTCTTCCTTCCAAGTCAGCCTTGCTCTCAATTGCCTGTGGAGTTTTCCAAAGTACCCTGTAATTGCCTCAGTACTTCCCTTCACTTTAGCAAAATTGAAGTGTGTTGTAGGTTTCCACTTTTTTTTTTTTTTATTGCATTTTAGGTTTTGGGGTACATGTGAAGAACATACAATATTGTTGCATAGGTACACATGTGGCAGTGTAATTTGTTGCCTTCCTCCCCTTCACCTATATCTGGCATTTCCACTTTTATTCTGATCCTTAGGTCTAATTACATTTACAACCTAGACTAGGATACTTGTGTAACTGTTGTTTATGCTTACAAATTCAAAATTATTTATAACATGGTAGATTGTAGAAATCTGATTTGCAGAATCTTTAGAAGATATCTAGAAAATGTCCTTTTTAGTAGGTTGATTCTTTTCTAGGTGGAAAATTTAAAGACCAACGGTATTGGGAATGCAAGCACCTCTTCCCTACATTGCCCGAGAACCTAAAAATGGAAAAAGCTGATCCAAGATGGCCGCATAGGAGCAGCTC